>PVJO010003416.1:0-123931 GCA_004026905.1 Hystrix cristata | reverse complement strand
GATTGACTCGCCCGGTCTCAGGGCTGTGCGTCCAGCGGGCTCTAGAGCATTCCACACTGACCAAGACAGCCGGTGATGCGGCCCAAGGTATTCTCAGTCCAGAAGCAGGCGAGGCGGGCTAGTCTACAGCTGGCTGGAGGCTTCAGGGGGCTGCAGGGAGGGTGAGACAAGTGAGGCTGAGAGGACCCGAAGTGGTAATAAGTGGTGCTAAGCTCCGTAAAGAAGAAAAGTGCACTCAGAATGAATACAGACTGGAAAAGTCTCAAAAAGTATTGTACTATCTTGACTGATGTTTTGCAAATGTGAGTTTAATGGGCCTAGAAATCAGTCTTTTAAAAATTATGCTATTTTGATCATGGGCAGTGTGGCTGCCACTATGGCAGCTGACTTGGAGATGGGAACAGGCAATATATAAGATAGTTTTACTACTTTCCAAAGTTGGTCAGCTCTTTTTCACGCAAGTTAGTTATTTAGGCTTCTAAACAGTCTTTCTAAGGAAAAGAAAGACTTTCAAATCATAAAATGTGCCCATGGAGACCTGTTTTCAGACACTATTTGGGATTCTTTTTGCCAAAGAAAGTAATCTTCATAGCAGAAGTCCAAGCTTAAAAGTTGTTTTGCTTTTAGATTTATCTCTGAATGTTGCTATGCTAAAAGAAACTTTTACAAAACAACAATAAAGCTTTTAAACTTCAGACATAGCCACAGGGATACCTTCCTCATGCATAGCCATGGGGGGATCCACAGCTTTAATGCTAAGAAAAAAAGACATCAAATCCCTCTACCCCCGTACCATCTGGAGGACATTTACTAGACCCTTACGTGCTCACACACACACACACAGAGGTTAAGATCCCATAAACTGTTTATTAATAACGTGGAGTTATTTTTAACAGTATAATTCAAATCATTACATATTTTCTGAGAACACTGAAGTTTGTAAAATATGTCCTAAATTTTTAGGTTTTTATTCACTTAGTGTAGGCTTAAAATAAGAAATCACAGAAAATTAAAACTTCTAAGAAGCCCCTGGCTTAGTTCCTTAATGGTGTACGTTATTCAAAATTCAGAACTCTTAAGAAGCTCCAGTACAGAGGGAAGGAGCTCTACCAAGCAAGTTACTATTTATTTATTTATAAATTAAATGTTGGGAATTTGGATATTCTGTGCATTTGTATGAAGAGTTGAGTGAAAAACCTTTTGAGCAGATAAATACGCTTGTCTCAACGACCCTGACAATGAGTCAGTGAGGGACTTAAATTCAATGTGCCTGCATTATAGTTTGAGGGACTGCAGAAAAATGATCCATGTTCCAAAAAATCTTTAAGTCATGTGAAAAGGATTTAAATGTCTCTTAAAGTCATTGGGAACCACTGAAAATTTTAATCAACCTATCTGATTGCTTTTAACTAGTCATAACTTAGGTTAATCAAGGCAGGGTGCCTGTTGGACTGGGGTTGAGGACAGAGCCTCTGTGAACAATCTTGAGGAGAGCAACATGAATCACAGCTAGAGAATTCTTTGCATGAGAACACTGTGAAAAGGCCACAGAAAAAAGCAAAGGCACCCAGAAACATAAGACAGAAATATTCAAAATTGCATCCTTCTCATCTTGAACATGTGCAACTGATTTAAAACAATTAACTACTACCCTCATCACTGTTACATCCATTTTCAGTTGCTCTTCGTGACCATGACTTATGCCCTTTCAGATACTGAGGTTATTTGACAACTATTATGGAGCACTCTTTTGTTAGAAATCTAACTGGAGGTAGAGCGCAAACCAATTCTGGTGCTAGCCATCTGAAGATAATGCAGACCCCGCAGACCTAAGCACTCAGGCCTGCAAAACTCTCCTCTTACTTCACAGTCATCGGCACAGTGAAGTTCGGGCAACACACCATTCTGCCTATTAATTCAGGGTTGCTACAGCCTCCTCAGGTTTGATACTTGGCACAAGAACAGACAGAACTACAGTTTTACCTCAGAGGATAGAAACAAGGCAAAGAAAAATATGACAATATCAACTACTGGCACAAATACAGAGCAACTGGGAATTTCAGCTGATAGGAATAAAACTTGAAATAGCTACACTAGAAAACAGTATGACGTTTCAACAAAGAATAAGATTTGAAGTCCTAAAATAAATACGATGAGTGCAAGCACATGCATGTATAAGGAATAAAGCATAAATATCAGAAACTCAAATCTACGGTTCATAAAGCACTTGAATCATTATCAGAATGTAAGGAAACATGTATGATGAGTAGTTTACCTCAAAATCTGAACTAATTACTGGGTATGCTAAAGAATTAAGTGAAAACATAATAATCATAAAATAATCAGAATAAAAATACAGGCTAATAATGACTTGTTCTAAAATTCCAAAAAATGTTTTAAACAGAATGCCTCAAAAATTGAGAAAAGAAAACAAGAAAAGAAACGGACAACTGCAAATCTTCTGTATGTCAGCATAAGGGTCTGTTTATGAGCAATAGAAGATAACGATGTCCTTGTGAAAAATGACAGACTAAAATTTAATTATCCTAAATCAATCCCTGCAAACAAATTATGCACTAAATAATATTCTAATAGAAAAAAGAACAAGAGACAGTGGCAGATTACTTAACACATAAGAAAATATTTAATTAATAGAAAAATACTCCAAAATAAAAGATATTCAGATAAAGTGATACCATATGTGCACCTATAAATTAGAAATAATATATGTCTTATATCAATTGCTACTCAAAATGGGCAATAGCAACAGCAATAGCACAATGATAATTATTTAATGAGCATGATACCCACACTATGGAGGCAAGAATATACAGTCAAAAATTACTTGGCCTGTAGTGCATGTATATTTTGGGTACTATTTGTCAAATTTCCCAAGAAATTATTTAAACATTTAACTAAATGCTGCCGTGAGAAACACCTTTGTCCTGGTTAATGCTGTACTTTTCTGTACCGTTCCTTGATCTTTTGTGTGTGTGTGTGTGTGTGTGTGTGTGTGTGTGTGTGTGTGTCCCATCTCAGTAAAAGACCCTGCTGATCGATCCAAACCGCTTTGACATTGAACAGGTCACTTTCTGTGTCAGGACTGATTGATACTAATTGCATAGAAAGATGTGCCTCAGTCTGCTCTTTTTTTTTTAAACTTAGAACTTTAAAGAAGTGAGAACATCTGTTGAATTGCTTCAGTTTTAGGTGGATTTGTTGTTAATTATTGGTTCACAGATCCCTGTGTATGTGGGACCCTGAAGACATGAAGTTGTTCTCTAACGGGCAAAACGACTGCTCCTGAGGTACCCTCTCTTCCTCTGAATTGCTGCATTGGGAGGAGTTTTATCAATTTTTTCTGACATTTAGAGGAAATAAAAACTCCTGATCAGAGTTCTACAGACAGCATCTCTTCAAATCCTCCAATGCCCTTTACAATTATTTCTTTGTGATTCTTTCAAATGTCTCCTAATAGTAGCAGGGCTGGTTGAAACTGTCCAATTTTGGCTCACTAGATTTTAACTTTTTAGCTGGAAATGTATAAATGTGGAAGATAAAAGAGTGTGCATTGGTTTCAGTTATCTAAAAGTGTATGTTTAGGCCTCTTGTGTCATGTGGCTGACAATACCTGATAGAGCGTCCTCCAAATTTCAGGTATAGTAATTATAAAATGAAAATAACTGTAGGCAAAATATATCACTTAATACCACAGCAATGACTTTAATATTAAGAAATTCCTAACAAATATTAATAAGCTTAATTCAGCAAGGTAGAAAAAGAACTACATACCATATGCATCTAAGATTTACCCTAGGATGCAAAATTGATATAAAATTGCAAAGTCAACTAATATAAAAACATCCTATCATTAAAACAAAAGGTATTATACAATCATCTCAGTAAACACAAAAAGCTTTTGAAAAATTCATCACCGTTTCATATGCAAAACATCAGCAAAATAATAATAATTTTATATATATATTTTTTTTAGGTGAGGGCACTGGGGATCAAACTCAGGGCCTTGGGCTTGCTAGGTAAGCACTTTACCACTGAGCCAGCAAAGTAATGTATTAAAGGGAATTTTCTCTATGTGACGAATGGTATCTATGAAATCCCTACAACTACTAGTGTATTTAATGATGAAAAAGAGAATGCTTTGAATCCTAAAACTAGGAACAAGACAAGATATCCTTTCTCACCAATTCTATTGGACATTTTACTGGACATTCTAGCAAGTACAAATAAGCAAGAAAAAGAAATAAAAGGCCTGAAAGTAACAGTTAAATATATTATGCACTAAAGAATTCAGCCTTGCCCGTAGACAATTTTGGATTTCACTGTAAACTCCTGGGAGGTAATCTATGCACTCGAAGAATGTCAAGAGAGGCGTGCCTTGTTTGATGGCGGTCCAAGGGTTAGCGACTTAGTAACATTGCTAATTAGGGTCAGGTTTTTGGTGAGTCATAGCATACTGGCTGAAATCCTGAAAGGTTGGAACTGAGACCAGCCCTGGAGGTAGTCCACTAAACTTGGTGATATACCTCTAACTATTCTGGGCATCAGCTCTTGGGTATGCTTTCTATGTTGGAAATTCTCTGTATATATTGTCATGTGTGGAGACCAAGTGAGTAACGCTATGCTGATTGCTCAACATTAGGATAATTTAAACTCTTGCATTTAGATTCCTCCAGGATTCCACCCTCAATTATTCTCAACTTGGCTGTTTTGAATTGGTACCGTTTACTCATAATGAATGAACCCTAATTAGGATTATAACAGCTTCTAATAACACTATGATGGCTTATAACAAATCATCAAATCTCTACAACCTGCATCTGGTCTTAGAAGTGACGGCAGTCAGTTGACTGTTTCCTAAATTTCAGTCGTCAGATATTCACTTTAAAAGTGTTAGAAAAGGAGACATACATCTTTTTGACCTTTTTGAAATCAGCGTATTTATGTCAGAAAAAAAATAGTTCGTATGCCAAAGAAAACTAAGAGTAAGGAAAAAGATAACAAATCAATGGGAAGAAAATATTTGCAAGTTAGGTATCTGATGAGGGATTACTTCAAGAATATATAAAATATTTGTAATTCAAAAATATAAAACACAAATTCCAATCAAAATTGGTCAAATGCCTGAGTAGACCTTTTCCCAAAGAAGGTACACGGATGTGCAATGAACGTTCACAGCTCTTTAGTCTCCTTGGCAAATAATCTGGAAGTTACTCTAATGGTTAAACATATAATTACTATACATTGCAGCAATTTGTTATTTATTTAATTATTATTTATTTAGTTCATTTATTCATTTGCAGTGCTGGGAATCATTGAAACTTCGACCTTTGCACTGACTTACATCTGTAAATTTTTAATTTTTGTTCTGGATTTCGAGACAGGGTCTCGCTAGTCACTTAGTTGCTCAGGCTAGGCTTGAATTTGTGCTCTGCCTGCCTCAGCCTCCAAGAGTACTGGGATTTCAGCCATCTTCCATTAGACCCAGCTTGTTTCTTGTGTTGTACATAAGAGAAATGAAATGAGCACATGTCAATGCAAAAACATGTATGCTAATGTTAATAGTGGCGTTTTCATAATGACCAAAAGCTAGAAATAAGCCAAATGTATATAAACCGATGAGTGTATAAATGAAGTGTGGAACATCTATCCAATAAGATATTATTCAACCTCAAAAGAGAATGAAGTACTAATATGTGCTACAACATAGATGGTTCTAGAAAATGTTACGGTTGGTTTAAAAAGTCACTTGGAAAAGATCATATTTCTTCATGTATATCAAATAATCGCAATGGAAATTCTTTGGAGATCTTAACTATATTAGTATCTGTGTAGGGCTCTGTGGGATAGAGAATTGGCAGTGATACCTAAAAGGTGTAGTGTTTCTTCTTGCAGGGATGAACATGGTATACAATTAACTATGGTGATGCTTTCACACATCTGCTAGTGTAATAAAACTTTGAGTTGTACATTTTAAATTATATCTTATGTACAGGTACAAATTCCCTATGATGAATGTTATCATTATGGGTGTCTAAAATGCAGCACTAGAAAAAAAATATAAAACATGAAATAAACAGCAATATTCGCCCACCAGAGAGCAGACATGGTGTGGAATGAACAGCAATACACTCCATTTGGATGATTAAAGGGTAAAAGATATACAGAATTGCTGGGTGGAAATGCGGAGTAGGCAGGTTCAGATTAGGGTCAGTGAGCTATAGGAACACTAACGTATACCACAGATGATTATTAGTGAAAAGTTTGGCCTCTTTTGTCTGAATGGAAAGGATTAACTGTTTGTTTAATGGAGACCCGGATTGAGCACTGATGTCAGCTACATTTTGTTTATTTGTTTTGTTTTGTTTTTGTTTTTGTGGTGCCGGGGATCGAACTCAGGCCCTTGTGCTTACAAGGCAAGCACTCTAATCACTGAGCTAAATCCCCAGCCCCTGTTGGCTACATTTTGAATGACATAGGAATCCTGTTAAAAACTTACTTCAAAGAGCCAGGCATAGTGGTACATGCCTATAATCCCAACACTCTAGAGGCCGAGACAGGAGATTTGCAAATTTGAACCTGAGTTTGAGCAATTTAAATACTTAGTTGTCTCAAAATAAAAAATAAATAAATGTGTCCTGCTAAAAAATAAAAAGATAAGTAAATTAAATATTACTAAAACTGTTTAAAAATAATGAAAGAAGGCAGATTCTGAATTTGCCATGCAGAATGGACCTTAGAGTTTCCAATACCATTCTTTTCCTAGAAGATAGGATTCAGAGTTAAGAGCTGAGACTCCTATCTTGTGTCCAGACTCTCAGCAGTTCGTATAGACACAATCAGAATTTAATTCCAGAAAGACAGAGCTAGACCAATAGATCTAGACTGATCTATTGAGCGATTGATTTGTAGCACACAAATGCTCACATTTCACCAGTGATAGAGAAGGACCTAGAGCCTTGGTACCACAAAGGCAGCTTCAGGAGCTTCCAAATAGGAACATGGCTATAAGGGCCTATTTTTGTAAGTCTATTGTTTTGCCGTCCTGCTCCCAGAATGGTGTACCTTTGCTATAAAACGATATATGTATCCAAGCAAGATGGTTATTATAGTATAGATAGCATGAGAGAAGAAAAAAGATTGAAAAAAATATGCACGAGATTAAAAATAGGTAGATCCAGAGCAAGGAAAATAGGAGAAAACATTACAGACACTTTTCTTTGCATTTTGTGGTAAATTTGAGTTTACTAAAACAAGTGCATGATACTTTCATTGCCTAAACATATTTAAAAACAATAGTTTTGTAAACTAACAACACAGGGCAGGAAACTTATTTTTGAAGATATAATACTATTTCACAATAATACTATTTGCACACAACATATTTTCCATGTGTAAAGTACACGTAAATAAATTCTCAAGGACTTCAGAATTACATATGCATATATCATTTTTGAAAACTATTACTAAAAAGTCTGATTTCAGCAACTAGAATAGAATTTAAGGGTTCAAATTTAAGAGTGTAAGAATAGAATGAGCTTTGAATATGAAGGTAGTGTTAATCCCTGAGAACCATGGAGTATTAATTGAAATAATTTTTATAAGACTAGTAGTATTTGGATATTTCATAAGTATCACAGCTTTTAAAACTAATACAGGAGTTTGTACTCCTATATGAACAAATACATGCACACACTACATACTACACACAAAAATATATTCCTCCGTTAACCTAATCCTCACAGTTGTTCAACTAATGATCCAGGTGTCATGGTTTCTGTATCTTTGTTTTCCTCACCTTCATTTCCACTACATAAGCAAATTATAACTATTTAATTTTTATGAGACTGCCAATAGCTTTCCATTTGAATCTTTCCCCTTTTCAATCTGATCTATACAGCTTTGCACAGTGGCAGGATCGTAGCCCATGAGGTTTACCTCAGGCACAATTATTGCTCATTGAAAACTTTCAATCTGATCTATAATCTATGTTCAAAACAGCCAAAAATATGTTTTTTGGAAATATTATAATTTTTTCCTTTTATTTCATATCCAGCAATATTTTCTCACTTTTGTATGTAGTCATCAAATGTAATAATGACATTTTACTCTTGTCTTCCTGCTGGCTAAGCGTAGCCATATTTGCCTTCTTTCTGGGCTTGACAGTGATTACGAGCATGAGTTTTCTTTTTTTTTTTCCTATTAATTTTCTTCCTTCCACTGAAATCTAAGCTCAAATGCTATTTCTTTGGTCACTTTATTCAATGTCCCCGTTTGCCTGTTATTTTCCTGCCAATGAGTACATAACAATTGAGGTTCTACTCTGGGCCAAGCAATGCTTTAAACATTTTAGGAACATATATACTATAATTTTTTCCCTGATCTTAATTTTATTTGATTTTTTAAAACTGTTTAATATTTTTTTTTAAATTTTTTACCAAGAACATGTATTGGTACATTGTATACGTAATAATCATATTCAACATGGTTATTTTGTATCCATACATGATATGAGAAACCATAAATATAAATAAGGACAAAGAGGTATAATAGATATTATGTTAAAAAAAGTATTCAAAAAAGAGGAGAAGTAGATAGGGAGAAGGGGGAAAAAAGGAAGGGAAAAAGAAAAGAAAGGAGAAAGGGACAAATTGTAAATAAACCTGCTGCAAATAGGGAAGGGTGGGGGAATGAAAGGGAGAGGTGGAGAAGATGGGGGGAAACCAAGATATATCATATATACTATAATTCTGCTTGATTTTTTTCACAATTTCCAATTATAGTGTTTATTTCTTGTTGTGACTCTCTAGTCTCCTTGCCAAGACTCCTGTTTCTCATTTCTTGCAGTTTTTGTACGTAGTACAATGCCCACCCACACAATAGATAGTCAGCAATAATTCTTTCAACCAATGTAACATGTTCTGGCCTTATAAATTCAGCTTTTGTGTGAGCCACATTCACAGCCAGTTCAAACAACACTACAAGCCAGGAGTATTCACCCAGAACCTACTAAAACATGCTAAGTCAATTCAATGCTGAATGATTTCACCTTTCCAGGTGTGGTCCTTGTGTGGTACTTTTTCGGTTAATGAAGGCTCTTATTTTTATACCCCAATTTATTCATTTGTTCAGCAGATAATTAGTGAATGTCATTTGTTAGTTACTATGTTAAAGACTGGAGATTTAGTTGCACATACAAAACGTTTCACCCTAACTCAAATTAAACCCATGATATACCATAAAAATAATTATAACAAATTATATAAAAAACAGTGTTGATACAGAAAAAGACCGTGCTTTATAGTAGCACACGGAAGGCAAAATGACACCCATATAGGCAGTCAGAACAGTCCTGTTGGTAGACAGGTATACAATGAAGCTGAATTCTAACAAAGTATGGATTTGTTTTTTTCAAAATGGCAAATGAGAGAGAGGTCAGGTTATACTTCCTTTTCTGGCTTATAAACTCTATCACTTTCCTGAACATTTGGCTCTATGTGATCCTCTGATTTGAGGGATAATTTCAGCTTTATCTCTGTAAGATTCATTCAACCCTTTCTCCAAAACCTTACCACAATGCCAGCACCTAACCTTATCCTCTGTAACACAGCAACAATAAATTTAAGAAAAAGAAGCCTGAGAGATTGATTTCAGAAACTTAGGACTTTGGGAGCAGAACAGCCTGGATTTAAGTAGATTCTGGGAAAGCTATAAAAGATGCTAACGGAATCTTTTGATAAACTTATCATATGTTTCAGAAAGTGGGGAAGGATGAAGGTTGAGTTTGAGTATGAATTTTACGTTGGCACAAAGTTTGAGCTCAATTTAATAACATATTAATGTGAAATAACTAGATAAGAAAGGATTAGCATGTTGAAAGTATTTATCTTGATGTCAAAAAATCTTGAAAATTTCAAACATGAGAAAAGAAAGATGAATTTTGTTCAATAGTAGATCTGTAGGTATAGAAAAGAGAGTACAGAAGATTGTCTCGTATATAATATGACTAATTCTAATTTAAATGAGCATATTTGTTTGAATATTCCCCAACCTCTCAGTTACTTTGGCTTCCTAGAAAGAAGACAATATCCTGGAGAGAATTTCTAGTCTCAAAAATGAATTTTAGTGGTTACCTTTTTAAAACTTCCATTTTAGTCATTATTTTTAAATTGTATCTTGTACGAGTGTGTATTCATATATATGTACATGACTGCATGTGCATACACACATATATGTACATATCTGAATTATGTATATATACAATTGATATCACTTTGAATAATTATATTGAAATAATAAACATGCTGATGGTGAACGACATCAAAATTGGAATCAAATTACATCAGATTTGGAATAACAATTTATGAATATAAAAGTTTATGAATGAGCCAATTGGAATGTGATATTCAGGAATCAAAATGTTTTTATTAAATTGATGTTATCTGACTGGCATATTTTGTCTTTTCAAGACCAGTTTGAATACTTTTCTGAGAATGGAAATTACACAGTGCCTCTTTTAAAGTCTGGTAGAAGATGAAATCATCCAGAATATGTATATTCATGGAAAGATACTGCATAAAATATTGTCACTTATGATTAATTTATATATAGGCAGTATGTGTCTACATTTTACAACAGAACTTGGTTCAAATATTTGTAGATTTATGCAGAATGAGTTTATTACATATAATAGGAATAAATGAATGATCAATATCATTCTATATCTAATATCAGCTCATGAATAAATTGAGCTATATTCTTCAACTCTTTAGAGTATTAATTTAAAAAATATCCAAAATATGTTAGGTTTTAGTTTAGCAGTTTGAGCCATATAAAATATTTCCCAGCACAAGTTTATGACTTAAATATAACGACTGTTATCTAGAGAATGTAACTTAAAAGGACTTATTAATACTTACTGATGTTTTTATCTGCAGACAGCTATTAAAATTATTGTAGTGAACAGTAGTTACAAAGGATGAAAACTACACTTTGACACGTGTGAAGTGTGAAATGGTAAGACTTCCAGCTTTAAATCTCTTTCACAAAATGTATAGAAATAACACGTTTCTTGGTTTAAAGTCCACATCATTAAAATACCTTTCCCCCATAAAGATCACTGAACTCTATCTTTACATCAGGTAAATTGTGTCTCTTTAAAGATCTGGTTTCCGTCAATCAGCTTTAGACTTAAATTGCAGTTGAACTGTCTTTGTAAGCATCTATAAATCAGCCGCCCACTGTAACTACGGTGCGTTACTAAGAAAGAGAAAACAGAACGAAGTTCTGAAATGCTGATATATACTAATTGTCCCAACCCTCCTTCACTACAGAAAAAGTTTCATTTTATGCACTTATAAATGTGGACTCATATTGTCTATCTAGTCAGCAGTACAAAAACAGTAATTTTGTTATCAAATATTTCTTTATATACATTATCCATTACTATATTGGTGTAGATGTGTATAATTACCATCATTTAAAGAGGATTTTATAAATTATTTTACTTCATTCTATATATCAGATATAATTTCAGTTGTGATTGAAGAATGAGAATCCAACATTCAGTATACAAATCCAATCCATTTATAAAAGTCATAGAGCAGACTAAAACATAACTTGCTGGTATTTAATAACTATGCATGCTAGTTGCACTTCTTGGAATAAATAATAAACATTCTCTTTGGCAGAGCATAGCTGTTGCACATTTGAAGAGGGTGAGTACAAATCCCTCAGTTTTCTGCTTGCCATATTAAATATTGTGGTCTACTTCTGGTATTCCTTATGTTGCTCTATTTTTCAGCTCATCAGCCTTCTGGTAACTCTTTTATGCCCTGAATGCAGTGTCTCTACTTCCCTTTACAGACGATAAGGAGGACAGTGTTTAATAAGACTATTATCTTTTTTGAGAATGTTGTTATGTTTTAAATTTCTAATCACACTCCATTCTTTATAAGTAAATGGTAATCAACTAGATACTCTGTGTTGAACATATATACAAATTATTATCAAAATTTTCCTAATGTACACTTAAACAATTTAAAATCGGTATGTCCTCCTTGAGGAAAGTTTCTTAACATAGTTGTCTAGTCAAGAACATGCACAAAAGGAAAAATATATGTTTATGTTTTCTTCAGATTTCCTATCACTGTGATGAAATATTTATGTTTTGGCTGTTTAACTTCAAAGGTAGAACTTTATTGTCTCCAATTATCACATTCTAATTTTGTGTGAAATGTGGCCAAATATACCTAGCAAACCATAGACATGACATTTTTGCCCAATAATATATATATAATAGTAATAGAAGGCAATTTTAAAATTTATTGGGACTTAGGTATCACATTAGTCAATAAATTAATATTAACTCAATCTTGCATAACTTGTTTAATAGATGTATACTTTTATAAATCTTCTTTAATTTTCTACCCTCTCATAATTAATCAGTTATATTCCTTTTTAGACATCTATCTTCAGCATCGGATTGTCTATCCATTTATCTATATGTCTATTGGCATTTGCGTATTATATAAATATATATATATATATGCATATGTATATTTGACATTCCTAAAACCTGTATATTAATAATGTGTTAAATAATTATCTACCCTTTTATTTAGTATTACTAAATCTACCATGGTATTGAAAAATAGGCAGATGAAACAGGTAAAATTCTTAATCAAGTGTCATAGAATTTTTAAATTTGTAAAATAAGATGATAACAGTGTCATATCTGTGGGATACACTTGAGATGACTAATTGTGGGGAGTATTGGACACCATAGAAAAAAGTAATTAACCAAACATTACATATCACATGTGCAAATAGAGGCTGCACTTTTCCACCTGCTCTTATGAAGATTATTTAAAATCAATATTCAAAATTTTTGCCAGTGTTTTACAAACCTCAAAAGAGATATAAATAGAGGTGAAATTATTATAATATCCTGTGTTTTTAAAAGGCATTTATGATGAAATCTCAGAATGCCACAAATGCAGCTGGAGAATATTATGTTTCCCTTTATTTCCTTTTAAATTGGCTTTGTATTTTTATTTCCTTATTCTCTTATGTAATGCAAAATAAAGCAAAATACCTATTTTTTAATTAGTGACTTCTCAGATTTGAGTCAAATAATTTTCATACGACCAAGGAATTTTATCTTTTAAATTTGCAGAGAAATTATAAATCATTAAAACATTTTGCTGCTTGCATACATGATTGAAAGTTAAATCTTTTCCGAATGTAATCTAGGAGATTGTTCTCCCAGATGTCCTAGAAACTTGACCAATAGGAGAAGAGCCTAAACAGCATTTTATATCAATTATGTGCAAAGCCCTGCCAATTATCTTCTCATATAATCCATATCAATAACTGAGAAGCACAAAAGATATAAACTCAAACCATCTGCTCTCACTACAGTAGGCTACTGAGAGCTTAGGCAATAACTCACATACTAAAATACTCTGATACATTTATCTGGAATCATGCTGTTTAAGTGGGATTTGTGATTAAAAATATTACCACTTTGGCCTATGTTGTATTAGAAAATATGTTTTCCCCTTTTAGGAAAAGCATTGTCATTTCTGTTTTATTACAATAGTAAATTAAGAGAACTACTGCCAGCTACCTATAAAGAACAAAAACTACACTTCTACTTTATGCTTCACTATAATTCTTTTTCCTGTTGGTTTTAACAATATTGAAGCTTTTAGAAAGAGAAAACAGAAAAAAATAGCTGCCAGAAATACATTGTTTTGACACCTGCAAAAATTTTTGGACCATGCTAAATGCCAAAATAAAACTGTATCAAAATATAAAATGTTAACCAAAAGTGCCTACCTGACCTGAGAAAAGAAAGTAAAGACTACAATTGTGTAAGATAGCTGATATTTAAGGCTAATATAAAGTGACTTTTTTTTAGAGACAGAGATCTGGCATTTGACAAAAATAGATATGATTTTAACAGCGTTCCAATGAGAGCACAGAAGCTAGACAATTCCCTCCGACTTTCCATCAATATCCTTATGTTATTTTTTGCCACATCAGACCTTTTAAGATGCTTGTACATTCTCCACTTAGCAAAATTATGTAAATGATAACATTGTGCCACTGATTCCCCTAAACATTCCTGTGTTTCATTCACAAATTCTCAAATCACTTTGGGGTTGAATTAACATTTACAATTTTAATTCTCAAATGCCTTAAAGAAACTATATTCTACTTGTTCCTAGACTTCAATAAAATAATTTTGCAATCATGATTTGGAAATTATACTGCTCGACATATTTTGCCAATTGACGATGCATTACTTTAGAATAGATTTTTTTCCCACTCTGTTACCAATGATATTTACATTTTAATTGGAACAAAAAATGTTCTAGCGATGATAGATGGGAATGGTGTGCTTAATGGTAGCAGCTTAAATATTTTAAAAAGTTATATGTTGTGCCATTGCACATCAAGTGTCTCACCAGTGTTTGAAAAGCAGTACTAGGAAAAAAAAAGCAATACAAAATTCTTATCTTTTGTGCATGTACACTGTCTTACATGAATATCTGTTATGTACATATATACATATATATATGTACATGTAATTATGAGTTCATATAGTTCAGTATTCCATTTATACATAAGGAAGCTAGCAGTAAATTAGTAAGAAAATGAATCTGGATCAGGCATACACACACTAGAAAACAGAAATATAATTATAAAAATACTTGATAAGATGTGAAAAATGTAGAAATTGTCAAACAATACTTCAATGTGATCAAATTGAACTTAAAAAATTCAGGTTGGAAATAAACTGAAGAAATGATATTTCTGATTATTGTTTTCAAAGTATATTATCGTCTTTGAAGTTTCTGACCATTAAATTCCCTGCTTTATTTGGAAAAAAAGCTCATTGTGCAAAAACATCTTTAACAGAAATGTGTAAATCCATTTCCAAAAATTTAAAGAATTATTTAATGTATACGAAGTTGATTAGCCTACCAGAGGTAGGCAGAGTTAAAGACACACCCCAAGATTCCAGACCCCTAAGTGCATATTCCCGTTTAATCATCTCTGCTTTCTATAGGCATAAACTAAAAGGGTGATAAAATAACAACTCCCACAACATGATTAAGTGGTTTTTGGCTATTTCACAGCTCTAAAAATTATAAATAACTGATAACAATACAAAATAATTTTATAGATATGTACATTCATTCTCTCCCATGGAAGTTCGTTTGCCTTCACTGAACCTTATTTATAAACCTAGCTCCATGCACAAATGTAATTTATTTCAGAGTTCCTTCATTTTGTATAAATCTGTTCTTTGATTTTCCTACTGAGTTGTCCATAACAACTGCCTATTTTCTTATTAATAATGAATTAATAATAATTCAAATCTTTAAATTGCTTATTTTATATCCCTATGAGTGTCATTGTTCTATATTTTAGCATTTTGAAAACTAATATTTAGTGCTGTGAGAAGACAGAATCCAAAAAATAATATTGTATATTATATGCATGAATTCATAATTTTGGCCGTTAACTCTCCCAGATTTACTTGATTTTTCAGATTTTTGCCAATATAGATAGACATTATCAGTGCTCCCAATTCCTGACTCTGTAATTTAAAATTTACAATTCAAGGACTATTATTAGTTTAATCGGGCTGGGGATGTAGCTCAGTGGTACAGTGCTTGCTTAGCATGCACAAAGCCCCGGGTTCAAGCCCCAGCACCGCAAAAACAAACAAACAATCAAAGACTATTATTAGTGTAATGAAGACTCTCCCCAAATAAACTCCCAAATTTAATCCTCCTCTTTCACCTTCCAGTTTGTGCTAAACACTACTTTCTCTCTATGGTGGTCTGAATAATGTTTTCTCAAAAATGCCCATATCCTAACCCCAGAATGTGTGAAAGTGTTACTTTCCATAATCCCTGGGATACATGAATTTTGTTTTGGGTTTAGCCAGTGTGACTGGATTAAGGATCTTAATTTGTGACCATAATCTTAGTTTAGCTAAGTGATTATTGTGTCATCCCTAGTGTTCTTTTAAGACTGAAGCAAGATGGTCAGAGTTAGAAAAGGCAATATGAGGACAGATGTGGAGGAAGAACAGGAGCCTTGAAGATGGAAACAGGTCAGAGAGAAGTAGAGGGACCTTTGATGATATTGCATGGTGGCTATGATGATGGACGAGAAAAACAGCAGGCAAAGATTACAGGAAATCTCTAGAAGCTGGAAAAAGAAGGAATTTATATTGTCCCATGCAGTCTTCAGAAAGAACTCAGCCTGTCAAGTCATGTTAGACTTGTGACATCTGGAATTATAAAAAGTTTTGTTGTTTTAAGCTACAGAGTTTGTAGAAATCTCTTGTATCAAGATCAGGAAACTAACAGTCTGTCACTATTACTTTGGGTATAGTTGCCATAGAAGCTTCTTTACGACTAATATGTGTGATGCTGCCTAATAGCTAAGAATGTTGGTGATATATAGTGATTACAGCTAATCATGGTTGCTAAGTTTTTAAATAGCTTTCTTCACGGACTTTTTTTTGAGACAAGGTCTCACTGTGTAGTTCAGGATGGCTTTGATCTCTCTAGTAGCCCAGGCTGTTCTCTCACTCACAGTGATCTTCCTGTCTTGGCCTCCCAAGTGCTGGGATTACTGAAGCACTTTTGTATAATGTAACATTTTAATTCGTTTGTATAGCAGTGTGTCAAGTTTTATAAAAATAATTTGTTGTACTAGCTTTCCCTTTGTTGGAAATATCCAGCACTCATGACTTTAAGGAGGAAAGGTTTAAATTTAGATCAGGGTTTAGGGGAATTTAGTCCAAGATCAGCTGGCTCCAAGTCAGGAGCATCATGACACAAGTTCATGGTGGCACAAGCTGCTCAGTTCATGGTGACCAGGAAGGAGAGGGAAGGAAAAATGTCAGAGAGGAGCAGGCAAGAGACCATATAGAGATCCAAGGCCACACTTCATGACTCACCTAGACACACAGTTTGCTCCACTAATCTGTCAGGTCTATTTTAATTCACAAAGTGACCATATCAGTATTAAAGGTCACATTTACCTTGATAGTCAATATTTTCATAGAGTAGCATTTACTGAATCCACATAGAATGTTTTATAAATGGTACTTTAAAAAATCAGACACAAATCAGTTTTTTTCTTTTGTAATTTATAAGCAACTGGCATTCAACCAAGATTTTACAGCTATTAAATTCTTCTGAATTTTTAAATCCATTAATGAGGAAGGACTCATTTTTTTCATTTATACTATTTTGCTTCAATAAATTATGCAATTTGATTTCCAAGTAAGTTATCAGCTAAAGTGTGGAGGGGTTCTTTATTTATAATTTCACTCAGAGTCATGAATAATGTGCAAAGACAATAACACTTATTAAATATTCTTCATAATTTGAATATTTCTAATAATTAAAATGAAAAGTATTAAAGATAATGTCTTACTTTTGGATTTTATTCAATTGTATATTGGGCACTCTCTTAAAAGAAAAGTGAATGTGTATAACCTTTCATGACCAGGCTGTTCATTGCAGAGTAAAAGAAGATGAGGGCACACTAAATCGTTGGGCTATTGATGTCCAATGTAAATGGAATTGGCCAGAAAATAAGTGAGTTTCAGTCTCAATTCCATCGAAAAGTAAAATGTGGCTTTTATTATTTTCAATCTCATAGACATCATTGAGCACTCAAAACACCTAAAAAATTCTAATCCCCTTGTCCAAAGATAAACATTTTTCTTTGAATTTAATTTAGTTTATTTGTGTAGATTCCTATGAGAGACAGTTTAGAAGCAAACTACCTCTATGTGAAATAGCATTATAACAGAATTCTAACATTATCAGATTTATAAAAATTGCCTAAGTATTGAAATATTAATGTTATGTATACATGTGGTTAAACAACTGCATTTGCATATAACATGGCTTATCAGAATGTTTTGTGTAACAAACACTTTTATAAATCAGAATCTGGAAATGTTTCTTTCAATGTGTCCCTGCAGTTGAATAACGTGGTTGGAGCTGTATGACATAGAATCTGGTTCTCAGCTGGAGACTCAGGTCTCCTGTAATGAGGAGTCCCTCTAGGATTACATATGTGGTATGATTCTTAAATGATGGCTCTATGTGGCTTCCATCTCATTATTATTTAAATAAATTCATAAATATTTTACTTTGAATTTAAGAATAGAAGTTTTGCATCTGGATACTCTAATGTTATAGCTTCTCATCAACTTTGTTTTTCTATCAGATGTAGTGTGAATCATTTCATAAAATATGATAATACAGGAGAACATTATTACTAAAAATGCTGAGGCTGAAATATGATGTACACAACTTATCATCTCACTTATTTACAACTCTTTGTACTCAGATTTCAGTACATCAACAAAAGAAAAAAATGGGCAAAAGAATTTAAGCATAAGGAATACAGCTGTAGGTTGGGAACATCTAATAGTAAAATGTTATTAATTTAAGTCATACTAATGCAAAGCTGGATAAATTAAAGTTCTCCTAGGGATGGTAACTTATCCTCATTTAATATATATAACACGGGGTCTTTTAAATTATCAGTTAGGTTTCTAAATACATGTTTTATTGTGAGAGGTGTATAATGCTGGTGATATAATGTTACCGTGAGAACAATAACTTTTCTGTTTTGACTCGTATGTTTAGATTTGTTATCTTGTTGTTACCTTAACATTGAGTTCCTTTTTGTATATATTTCTTGTGGTTCAGAAAGAGGAAATAGAGAAAAAACTAATTTTAAAAATCACCCTGATTGTAGAAACATTCATGCTAAAAATAATATTACTGAATTATAAAAATCTAGTGTCAAAACATTTAAAAAGAGGGCAACCATATATTATGAAAATAAAATAATAAGAGAAAGATTTCACTACTCTTGTCTTCTAATGTTATTGATGTAGACATTACTATTTTGAAATTTGTGTCATTTCTTCACTATTTACACTTTAATTTCTTAACTATTGATATCTCAAGATATGTACTATTATTTATCAGTTGTGGCACTTACAAAATTGATGGATTTTACATGCTAGATTCCATTATTCATATTAATATTAACTCTTTTAATCTTCCAACAATGATTATTTTTAATGAAATATGACAGAGTGACCTTGTTTAAAAAGTTTCTAGATAATTGTGTCAGTTTATAAATATTTTAAACCTATATCTAGAAAACTATGAGAATGTTTAACATATATTCTTACTCTATTTAAAAGTCAAGACAGATTAATTTTAAAATTAATTACATTAATGTCAGTTGTTTCTTTTAAACTTTGATAAAGAACACAGATTTGGTTTTTGATCTTTTGTGAGACTGAATTTTCTCAAAGTGTGTAAATCATATTAGTATTTGCTAACCAAGATAAATTTAAAATTATAATACCCAGTTGAAGGCACTGTAGAAAGTTATCTATTTTTTGTTGTGCTTGATTGCAAAACAATCAAAAAACCAACAGATATCACACAAGAGAACTGAAGTTCGCAGTAATTTTATTTACTGTGTTATGGAAGAGCCCCTGAGTTTGAATGGAATATTTTGTGGGGACCGTGGCGGGCAGGAAGGACAAAACTCTTCACAGTCAATCACCCAACACTTCACTCGTGCATATCCAAAAAAAGTGTCGCTACTGTCACTAACAGAATGTTGGCATCTTTTGCGAATGCAATGTACACACTAAGTCAAAATAAATGAGAGAAGAGCATGTAGCATTACCTGGGCTTTTCACACTAACTTGCTGTCTAACTGCAATGACCAAAAATAGTGGAAATCAGATCACTCTGAGAGTGTCTCGGAATAATTCTGGAAAATTCAATATGGAAACAGTATTTCTTAAGAAATTCATACAATAGGTTTCTTGAAGGTAGACGTATTTTACATTTGAGTTCTCAACTAAGCATATATTATAGTGAAATTTGTAGGTACAGTATTGGAATGCTTCATATTGGTTATATCTAGGACTATGGATTTTTAACTCAGGAAAACTAAAATATAAACTAATAAATGTCAGAAGTAAGTACAATCTGTTATCCTATAGATAATATTAATTTGACTATTTGTAAATGTATTCTTTCATTTCTCCTTTTTAAAAACAGAAATCAAATTGTGAAATTAGCATGCGATCAACTATAGTACAAGTTATAAAAGGACTTACTGAAATTATGAACAGAGAGCCAAGAGCACTGAGTGCCATCACCAGAGTCGTGCTGTTTCAATGCAGGTATTCTGTACAGGACAAGACAGGTGACATGGTGGGATGAACCAAGGTGACTCAAACTTCAGTGTGTGGGGGGGTTATTTTAGGATGGCGAGAACGGAGAACAGTCCCTAGGAAACTGAACTCTGTGTGTGTGTGTGTGTGTGTGTGTGTGTGTGTGTGTGCGTGCGTGTGTGTGTGTGATTTGTTTTTGGGTGAGGGTTTGCTTTCCCTATGGATGCAGCAAATGTAGTAAAATGAAAGTACCAGTGAAGAATGGAAATTTAAGTTTTAAGATCCTGACTGCATTAACCGTTCTGCAAAGAAAACCATTTCTTTACATAGAGTTTTTTTCATAGTAGAGGAACAGGTATGAAACTAGACTTTCTCTGTAACTTGATTTTTAAAATATAATGGAAATTTAACCATTTTTATGAGTATTAATAAATTCATAGAAATAATAGACCTGGAAAAATTAAGCAACATAAGGAACTAAAGTTTATTATATTTATTATTACATTTTCTACTTCTAGTGTTTATCACTGCAGCTTATTACTATACATTTAGAATGGTGGAAGAGAGTTACTGAAGACATGTAAAATCTTGGAAGAAATCATTTAAAAATTAAACTTTCATCTCTAAAGTAAATAATTGACTATGAAATGTGGGCTGCTATGGAATATCTAAAGAAATCCAGGAGATACTAGAAAAAAACTAACTAATATTTTCTTAACCTGAAAGGACATAAATTTGAGTTAAATATATAGAGTACAGAAAAGATTAGGAGACAAAGAATAAGTAAATGAATAAATATGAAGAGTCATGCAAAGAATATGATGAGAGAGTCAGAACTATGAATGATATTGCAGTGGATCATATCATGTATATACTTGTACCCATTGTTGTACAATATAAGGATTTGACATGAAATAAATTTTCTCTTCTTAAATAACCCTATTACATTTCCTCTATTTAGGTACAATATGAATATATATATATATATATATATATATATATATATATATATATATATATATATATACACACACACACACACACATATATGTATATATATACACATATGTATATATATGTGTGTGTGTGCACGCTACTATAATTGGTACTATTTAATAATACCTTGTATTTTTACAGCAGTGATTCTTCTAAGTTTCTTGGTGCTATGTTTTTATTTTTCACGTAATCAAGGAAACTTTATTACAAAGAAATGCGGTTTTCGAAAGACAAATATACAAAACCCTTTCTTTAAACTTTGTCAAATCCTTGACCTTATAAATGTCATCATTCAAAATTTCATGTGAAGGGCAGTTAAATTTTTGAGGAAACAGTGAGTTAAGTGAAATTCACTTATAGAAAAAAAAATCCTTCAAAAGAATCACTTGAATTACCTATTCAGTTCACACACATTATGTGGTTCTGCTTATGAAATCCTGTGTTATGCACACATGTATACTTCATGGTAAGTAGAAAGACCATGAAAATAAATTCTACTCTTCCTATTTATTAGTATGTTACTTAGCCTGGCAATATTCAATTGTCCTTAGTTTTTCAGAGTACACAATTTGCATTTCCACCATTTAGTTAAAGAATAATACAATTTTAAAGAGTAAAATTAGCTTCCCTGCTTTTAATATCTTTAAGCTAACATGAATAGTTTTTGATGAATAGGAAGGAAATTATTATTATAATATATCAAATTTAAAAACAAAGTGAATTATATAGTTTTCTTTTATTGTTTCAAAATATTTATGTATTTGTAATATTCTATCCTACAATTAAAATAGTAATTCAATGTTTAATTTTAAGGAAAAATACATGCAGAATACGAGTGATATTTTAATAAACATACTAGAGTGTAAATGACAATTGGTTCATTTATTTACTTATTTCATTGAAAATGTTACTTACTGCCTGCTACTTTCCAAACTCTGAGATGGATTAGGAAATGAGATATGAAATCCCTGTCATAAAGAGTACCACTAAATTAAAAAATATATATATTTTCAACTAGCAATGATTATAGTAAATAAAATACAAAGGATAATTATGCTCACTAGTGAAACTAACTTTGGGAAAGTAACTTTGGGAAAGTAACTTTGGGAAAGTAAAAATTTTAATTGGAGCAGTTGCAGAAAGAAAAATTGCTAATTTGAGGATGGTTAGAGAAAATTATTTTGGTGAAAGATGAGCTCAAATGAGTCAAATTTTCATTAAAAGAGTTATACTAGATAAAATAAATAAGCTTGAAAAATAGGAACATGTGCAAGAGTTGATATTGGAACTTGAAATTTTATACATGGTGAATAATAGATGATATCAAGTTTCAGGAAATGATTATATGTTAATGGAGAAGGAGGTAGAGAAAATATCAAAGTGAGGACGTCAGATAGAAAGAAAGCAAGGATGCGAGGTGGTTTGCTTTCAAAGGTGTTTCATCTTTCACTAATGGCGATTAGTAGTAGCAATGCAGAGAGAGCTGGAGAGCGTGTTTTTGAACATTTGTAATGACAGAAATAATCTGAAGAGCCCTAGATGAACGGTGTAGAGGATTTTAAAGAAAAAAATGTGAGTAATTTGGAAACAGCAGTAAAGGTGCAAGTAAGGTAACAACCATATTAACTCTTATCACCAGACCTGTTGTAGCTAGAGTATATTTGGATTAAATTTGAAACCAAAACAAAAACTTTTACTTGTAGTGGCCCCAAAATCAGTAATGAAAATGTGGAAAACTAGATTCAGTTAAATGAAAAACATAAAAACAGAACAACAACAAAGAGTACACTTCAAAACCAAATGTGAGAGGGTTGTTTCATTCATTAGTTTCAGTGTGCATAGTAGAAAGGTTTAGGAAGATGGAAAGGGTGGAATGTTGAATAGATGAAGGGAAGCAGAGGATCTGATGGAATAATGTCTCAGATTGGAGCTCAGATATTAGCAGGAATGGAGTAAAACAAGGCTGAGGCTGCGTTGTATTTCTATGAAAAATCACCGAAGGATATATGGAAATTTAGTTCAAATTAAAGTCTTTGCTAGGATAGGGATGGAGATCTGAATTCCATTACATTTTTATCAGTAATTAACTGTATAACACATGAAAATTTTCTAAATATCAATTTTTGTAAACCTCGAACTCATACATATGTGTGTATTTGTATGTGTATGTGACAGCTATCCCTATTTTTGATGAAATTTAGCATTTAAAAAGGAATGGCCTGGGCTGGGGATTTAGCTCAGTGATTAGAGTGCTTGCCTTGCAAGCACAAGGGCCTGAGTTCGATCCCCGGCACCACAAAAAAAAAAAAAAAAGAATGGCCATATTCGAGTGCCGCATTTTAACCTTCACAGCGCTGTCTGTTTTCTTCTTATAAAATGCACTTAAATAATACAGGAACACTATTTTGTTTTAGTGAGAAAAAATTTAACAAAATATGGAGTCTTTTTTTTTTTCAGAAGTGAATAGATGTGGCATAGCACTATTAGGTAAAATCTTAAAATCATACTATTTTACAATAATTACACTTTTATACTTTGTGCATCTATTCAAAGATGAACTAGAAATTTATTGATTAAAGCTAGGATTTTTTACCACAATATTTTATTCCAATGAGTAGCAAACCAAAAGAGGTGTTATTTTAAGGCAGATTAATTAGACATAATTTTTGCAATACATTAGATTGCTATATGACATAATGTATTCACAGTTTTATTCTTGCCAGAGTTGAAAACATAGAAGATCTTCTTTACTATACAGAGAGATGTCTTTTGTTTTGTTTTCATTAGATTTTGCTATGGCAATTAGATTTATATCCATTTTCTAAGGCTAACATGAATAAGATCTATAGACTTTTATGTTAATAGTTCTATTCCTATAGTTTAGATTCATTTCAAGTTCAAAATTTTATGTGGGCTAATTTCATCCATTTTGCATTAGTTTAAATAAAAAGTACAGTAACCAAAATTAAATTTCTCCTCAACTTTACAAATTTATTCCATAGTTATTCGCTTTCCAGCATTTCAAAATAATTCTTACAAGAAAAAAATTTTAAATATTAGGCCAAGGTCAGTCAATGATATTGGAATAAATACTAAGTGCCTCACTATGCTGAACATAGGCACTTTTACTTTTTCCCGCTAATAATACCTTTTGAAGATAAATACTTTTAAACCTATATTGTAAAACCATCATTAAGTGTATTCTAAAAGACTTTTTATGAAGTGTTCTTAAAGAAGAACTATAATGGTAAAACCAAATGTAAGCTACCTATAAAATGCTTGAAAATATTAACTACATTCTTTTTTCCATTGTGAGTAACTCTTTTCACCTCTCCTGTTTCTAAACCAGTACTCAAATTACTGATAAAATTATGAGGCTAAGGGAAAGAAATTGAAGATTAGTTCTCATTTAATAGTAGAATAGTGACTGAAATACAATAATCAATGCAATTCATTTCAGGTGCTCTTTGAGTACAGAAGGGACAGATGATAAAGCAAAGCTTTATTTGACTTCACAGATTTGTTAGATAGCACTTCTGCTTTTAGACATAAAGTATCCCCTTTCAAAGGAATTTCTTAGTACTTCATACTCATCTTTTTTCAGTAGATGAGTATGAGTAAATGTTTCCAAATAACACTTGTTACTGGGACAAAAAGTTTTTCTACTTCTGAATTAATTCTCTGCAGAATGAAAAGGTTTATCAGATGTAAAGCAAGTCAAATTAAGCTTTGATGGTAACTAAAACTTATACTTTTTTTTGGTAGAATTTTCTTTTTTGTTAATTTTATTTTAGTGGTACATTTTATATATACATAATGATAACATTCATCATAAAGAATTCGTATCTGTATATGGTATATCTTAGTAAAATTTTCTAAAGAACTTGAAAGAAAAGAATAAGATTGAAAACTGTATTGCTTGCTTGTGTTATAGAAGAAAGAGAAAACTGCTTTATTAGTTTCCTACTCCATTATACGAACAATGTAAATGTTGAAATTTAGCACTGAGTCCTTTAAGAAAAGTATTTTAAATGACCTGTCAAACTACGTTACATATATAGAATATCCTATATATCATAGCATTATATTATGTAGTATATACTTTTTAATATAAAAATGTGTTTGAGAATTTAAAAGTGTAATAAACAACTTTCTCTGTGTAGGTATGAGAAACAACTTCCATGAAATGAGCATCAGTAATCTGTAATACTTCAGAAATGTAGCTTAGCATACTGAGGCAAAGACCATATTATATTTTATTCATGAGCATGGTTTTAAAAAAGAAAGGCATTAGAACCATAAATTGTCTGACAGAAAATTGAAATTTTCTATGAAAATGACAATGTTCAGTGTTAGTTAGGGTGTTTGATGGGTCTCATCATTAGAAATAAAAGAGAATTACTGAAATTTCCAATATATACTATATATTATTTTATTAAGAAATCCAAACATATAAATGGGCTTCATAATCCTATCACTGTTAGGACGCCTCAGTTTGTAATTCACCCGTGCTTCTGTCCAATTAGCTACAAAAGCACTACTGGCAGTTAGTTTCATTTTCTTTTCATGAGACCTGCAAAAAGGAGATGGGGGTTGGCAGAGACTAGTTCTGGTTATCATTTTCAGAGTTAAGATCACACAAGTAATAAACAGGATGGTGGCATCTTTGAAGAAAGCGGAATGCAAAGAAGATTGACAGCCTAGTATTGCTTCAAAGGCAACACGTAGAAAACAGGCAGCAGCTCCACACCAGGACAGAAAATAGTTCTGCAGGAAAGCAGCTGCACTTTCCATCACCACTAAGCTCCAGGTTTCCCCCCTAAAGAATTTGACTCTGACATGAGGACTTGCAGACCATAAAGGCGGTGAGGAAAATCACGATGATCTAGATACGATTACTATTGCTTATTTCCCACTAACTAAAAGGCATTATATTTTCTAAACTTTCTGTTTTACGCTAACACATTAATCCTTAAATTTGGGAAGTAGGTGCAAATATTTCCGTAATTTGAAGATGAAGGCTACTAAGAATTAAGAGCTTTAGCAAAGTAACTAGGTTCATTAGCTAGAAGACTGCAGACCTGCTCTGGGGGATGTCTGTTAAGATTCTCTAGTCAAATAGCTGGGGATTTAGCTCAATGGAAGAGTGCTTGCCTAGTAAGCACTAAAGCCCTGAGTTTGACCTCCAGGACCCCTCCATCAAAAGAAAAAAAAAAAGAAAAGAAAAGATTCACTAGTCAATTTTTTTTTTAAACTTTGGCCGACAAACTTGACTGAACTGTGAATTTAGAAGGAGAGTTTTCAAAATAATAATAAAGTCTGAAAGCACTGAGAAATTTAATGGGAATCAAACATTTTTTATTGTTTCTGACAATCAAAAGACTCCTGAGGTATTTTAGTTACTTTTCTCTCGTTGCTGGGACAAAATACCAGGCACCCAAAATTAGGGGAAGAAAGGTTTATTAGCTCACAGTTTGTAGAGGTTTCAATCCACAGTCAGCTGGGTCCGAGGCAGGGGGGCATGACAGACCGGCAGCAAAGTAAGTGAGGAATGCAAGGAATGTAGGCAAGGAATGCAAGCAAGCAGCCAGTTAGCTTCCTCCTGTATGTTACATCCCATCCAGGCTACCTGTCTACAGGGCGGGCAGCACTCCCACCCCCAATCTTAGTCTCACATCCTTGGTCCCAGCAGAACCATGCCAAACCGATCAATGGATCAATTTAGTAATACACACTCTAGATCCAGCTATCTCTTACCACATGAGGCTTTGGGGGGGACATCTAGACACAAACCATAACATGAGGAGAGAATTAGTTATGTCAGACATCTTTCCAGATGTTACATTTACAATGCTGAACAACGTGGCGAGCACTGCCTTTTGACATGTCCAGCAACTTTGCGTCTGTAAGTCTTAGGGCCCGATCATAAGCTTTTGTAAGATTTTTTTTTTTTTTTTTTTTTGCTTTTGTAAGATTTTATTTAATACTCTCCTATGTCCTGGGTGAAATGCTGCACTTTAACTAATCAAATAAAAAATTCTTAAAACTTTCTAATTTCAAAATTATTTTTAAACTATAAGAATCAAATCAATACAATCTTAGCATAATATAATAAATAAAGAATGAAATTGGATACAATATTGAATCAATGTTGAATGCCCAAATGCAGCTGGTAAAATGACAACAAATGTACGAAACAATGAAATAGGGAAATGACTTTTAAAAAGATGAAAACTAACTTTGATTATTCATACAAAATTGATTCCAAATCTAAGTGCAAAATGCAAAACTATAAACAATGAATATATTAAATTTTGTATTGGATAAAAATTAGTCAAAACTTATTGTATAAATCAAATCTAGCACAAATCATAAAATAAATTAATAAATTGTACTTTTTTGCTGTTCAAGAGACATGTTTCAGAAATTAAAAGATATGCCACAGAATAGGAGAAAATAAGGGCAAACTACATATCTGATAAAAATCTTGTACTGAGAATATATAAATAATTGTATAAGTATACAGAGAGCTTAAATTTGAGAATATACAAATTCTTGGAAAGGTATTTTAAAAGATATATAAGTGGCAAATAATCCTAAAAGTAGAAGTTTAATACTATGGGAGAAATGCTATTGAAAACCATAATGAGCTGTACTATGAATCTACTACAGTGAGCAGAGGACAAGAGAAGGCAGAGGAGCAAGAGGAGGATGATGAGGAAGTGATTTTGGTAATGATGATGCCAAACAAATCCACTCTTATGCCTCGTTGGTTAGAATGCGATATTGGAAACCTGGTTTGAATATGGGTAGCATCCTGCTGAGGCACACACATTAAAGGGTTATTCCGAAGGCTGGTGCTAGTGGAGGTACTGTTGACATTTAGAAGTTTAGCCCTTGTGGCAGATCACTATTTGGAGGCTTGCCACTGAAAGGGATTGCACAACTTTGGCTTGTCCTCTATCAGTCTGCTTTCTGGTTTATGATGTCCTTCATTTGGCCAGTAGTGTGCTCCTCACCATTGATATCTGGCACTCCCATTAGGAGCCCAAAGTTGTTAGACCACATGATAGTGGACTAAATCCATGTCCAGAATCTCGACATAAATAAAACTTTTGTCTTCAGGTTATTCGTCTCAGGTATTTCACCGCCTTAATATGAAGCTGACTAGTACTAATCGTGTGTCTTAGCATTCACACTATCAAGTAATTGCCTGATAAACGAAATATACGTCTTTGAAAAGATCTGCACACAGATATTTATAGTGGATGTATTTAAAGTTGTCCAAAAGTGGAAACAATTTAGAATTCTAGGAACTAGTAAATGGATTAACAAAATGTGTCATGCTCGTACAATGGAACACTACTAGACAATAGCACAGAGATACGGGGGGGTTTCTGAATCTCAAAATCATCATGATAAGCAAAAAAGAGAGACACAAAATCTGTATACTGGATAATTCAAATCATGTATAATGTTCTGGAGAATGAAAACAAAACTGTGCAGAACTCTAACCACTGGTTGAGAGGTTCTGGGGTGGTGGGAGGTGAGAACACAAAAAACTAAAAAGAAATTTTAGGTGATACAAAAATCTGTATCTTGATTGTGACAGTGATTGAATAAGTGTATTATCACATCTTTAAAACCTCATCAAACTCTAAACACAACAAGTAATTACACTCTATGAAACCAATCTGAATTTTAGAAGTAAATTTTTAAAAGTGACACATTTTGCTAAGATATTAGGAAATAGTTTGTATCTTGTAAACAAAATACCAGTTCTTGTTTATTTGAATTTTCATGTCTGTGTGCGTGTATGTGTGTGTGTATGTGTGTGTGTGTGTGTTTGTGTGAGAGGGAGGGAGAGATGGGGGGAGAGAGAGAGACAGAGACAGAGACAGAGAGATTGTAAGAAAATTTCATGAAGGTATGAGAAAGGATGGATAACTACAAAACAGAAGCATGGTGTGACTATGGGGAGATTAATAAATACAACAGAGGAAACAGTAGAAAAGGACTTGAACAAAGATAGTGAAGCTTATATCAATACTTAAAAAGTTGTCTAGATTTCTTAATAAATATCATTTTATCAGTAAAAAAACTCAAGACTACTGGTATACCTAATTTTGGAGTGTTATTCTGCAGTCACAGATACGGGATACACTGGGAAAATGGTAAGTCCAATTTCTACCTACAGGCCTTTCATGACCATTTTCATATGTATTAAACTATTTTACACTTAGCTATGACTTCTAATATTTTCTCATATAAAGAATAATTTATAATTTTCTACTGCCAGCAGATACTTACGGATAAGTGTTACATGGATTTGATACTGTAGTGATATTCTGAAGACTGCCCGAAATATTTTTAGTATTCCTTTATTCCTTCCTTAGTTATCTCTATCCTAAAATCAAATACTAGAAAACTTTCAAACTCTCTCCACAGTAGGCAATTTTTATTTGGATGTAAACTGTTCGTATCATAATTTTACTCACTTCCCCCTTCAGATGGCTGTATGTATCACGTTATATGTCAGTCTCTTGAAATACCAGTACCATTTTGACAAAGAATTATTTGGAAACACTAACATATCAACAGTTTAGTCAAAAAAAAAATCTATAAATTTTCTGGTTCTTTTTCATTTTTCTCGAGTGCTCTTAATATGCACAGAATGAGTGCAAGTTTGTGTCTATAAAGATTGCCATTTTATTATTTAATCAATAATGAAAACGAACATGAAAAATATTTCATCACTGAAGTTAATAAAAACATTATTTGAAATAATAGAAACAAAGATACTCTAATAGCAGAAGTGATGGCACACAGTTAAAATTAGATTAAAACATACAAACAACCACCATCACTTACAGACACAATGCTATCAAACTTTGAATAGCATTGAATATGTTATTTGTAATTCAATTTGCTGTGAAAGGCTAAGTATTGTCCTTTACTCGCTTTTGTTAAAAACAGCCGAAGCAAATCTTACTTTTGGTATTTTGAACCAACATATCTGTAAATAGTATGTGGAATAATTTTTTTTTTTGGTTGACTTTCAAACAAACTTCTCATTGCACCATGATTTCCTTTGCTAGATAATCCAAGGGTCTATATCTTCATCTCTCATTTGCTAGACAAAGATGATTGTGACTTAAACATTTCAAACTTCTCCTATAACTTAATATTTGCCTCATTCCTTTCTTTCTTAACAAGTTACACTTTTTATTCCTAAGAGCTTACCCTTCACATCACATACCTCCTTGGAATTTGTAGAAAACCTGGCAAAGAATATCTTAGGTTAGACTATATTTGCCACTTATAAAGAAGTTGGAAATTCCAAGATTCTGAGAAAATATTATACACAACTTTTTTTCTTTGAGAATTAAGATGAATAATAGAAGTATAGAAAGCATATGATTGAAGAATGCAGCATAGTTCATAAGAGGGAGAGTAGATTTAAAATAAAATATGTTTTTAGAGCTGAGGTCTAGAAACTAGAAAAAAACAGGACTCTGTTGGGTCAGCATGGACATCAGGCATGTACATGCAATTACAAGAGAAACATTTCCAATGGGCAGGTATTAAAGTCAAATGTATACATAAAAATTCATTAACAGATGTGACTAGGTAGAGGTGAAAAGAGACGGAGACAGATAATAACTTATATTTAGTGCCTAACTCTACCACCTGATAGATATTGAAGGGGGATTATAATTTTAGGTGCAGAGGCTATCAGCATTAATATTAACCATATAAAAGCTTGTTATTCAAATAACATTATAATCCTTTACTTCTCTCATTCTTTGCTAGCAATATGTCATCTCAAAACAGAACACATTCAAATGAAAATGCTTATGCCTATTTCTCTTCTTTTTTTGTATTTGGTTGTATGTGTGTTTTTTTGACAGAATTCACTGACTTAGAAAACCTTATTTTCAAATTCCTTTTGTGGGAAATCTGAATCCTTACTGAAACATAAAATGTCAGTGAGGATGTTTGGATAATTAATGCTGAGTATATTGAGAGTTGTAAATCTTAGGACATGAAAGGATGAGAACAAATCCCAGGAATAAAAAAAAAAAAATAGCAGAAACCTCTCCGGGTGCCTCTGTGCTATTGGAGAGAAAATGGGAAACGTTGTAATATTGGAGTCTATAAATTTTTTATGAAGTTCTTCTTGGAGCCAGGATATAAACCAAGTGTGGTATGGAGAATGCTGAGTGATTTGTGATCCATAAAATATCATGTTTCTCCCAGGCATGAAGTCTATCTCTTAACCCCAAGAAGTCATGACTACTATTGAAAAAAATAAATAAATAAAATGGCAGTAAGTAAAGTTGTCAATGTATGGTACCCACAACACTGAAACGTGAAATTGAGTACAATTTAATACAGTGGGCAACTTCTTCAGTTGTCCAAATTTTTAAAAGTTTATTCTAATTCAAGCTGTCTGGCACTATGAGTTTTTGTAGTTCTCTTTGAAAGCAGACCGGGACTCAGTTTTGCTTAGTTGCTAAAGTCAAATACCAGTCATAGCAATCTAGAGCAAATTAGCTGTAGGGAGATCTCACGTTTTCACATAAACTGTCATTTTAGAAGTAAAAATTTAGAAAGTATTTTTCTACCACTATTATATAGATCCTTCTGTTAGGTTGAAATCTAAATTTCTTGTCAACTTATTTTTTTTAGTATTTTTGTGGTATAATTTTTAAACAATGAATCTTTCCTACACAATAAAGACTTCATATTACTCTGTATCTATATACAGGTATTTAGAATTTGGTGGAGAATGAAAAAGCTTAGATTTGGTAAAGATGCTTGAGAATCTTTATATGATTTTTAAACAGACAAATAAATATCAAATATATTGTTATAAATAAAATTTTCTGAATTACTTTTGTATTTATCTACCCTGGGCTTTGGGATTAATAGCTAAAATATTCTTAGACCCTTTAGTAGAATCTTTGCTTATAGATTTTTTGCCTGTTGAAACAAAACAATCTATGCCCCAAATAATGTTCAAAATCAAATAATGAAAACATTTTAGCCCAAAACAAATTCTATAACAATATAAGATTTTGTTATGCAACACAGCCAAGCAATAGAATGTGCTTCATTAACCTGAATCACTAAATAATATAAATTATTAGCCCAATAATAGATTTGATTCAAAATTTCTCTTGATATTTTAGAAGCTGTATTCTGCCTTTCTCAAGTAATATGCTGCATTCTTACTGCCTTTCTCAAATGACATCTTGGAACTGAATGTTCTTCAAGGTTTAGCAGTAGGCTTAAGTGTATTCATATACTGGAGATGGCACCATAAGTATATGACTCTTAGTCACAGAATTGATTGGTATTATTTGGATTTCTTTCTACTGGGGGGGTTCAATATTTTCTTTTAGATCTCTCGTATCAGAAAAGCAGGGACCAACTCATGCATCTGAATCAAGATGCAGTAGAGCTACCAATGTTCTATCTGCTACCAATGTTCTCATTAAAGAACTTATTTTAATGAGAAGCATGGATATATAGGGAAATTTTTCTGTCCAGGACACTAAACAACAAAGTGGTGGTAGGTAGACTTGTTTTCATGTTTTTCTATTTAGACGTGTTCATGTATTCATCAGCTTTTACCTTTCTTATGATATTCCTGTGTAAAATGTACACAACTCATTTGACTACAGAGAGCATTATTAGGAGTCAGTCAGATGAGTTATAATACCCCAGCAATTTTTATAGGTTAAATTTTTATAAATTTTTGTTGTTCCTATGTGTCACTTACTTTCGTGGACTTCCTAAAAACATTTGAGACTCCCGTTTAGTCACAAATAAATACAGTAGTTGCAAATAAACTTAATTTTTTTTTTTTTCAGAAAAAAAAGCGCATGAAAAAGCACTTTTTTGGAAGGTAGTGGAGATTGAGCCTGGGGCGAATGCTAAGCAAGAGCTCTACCACTGAGCTGCAACTCCAGTTTAACAGCATCCTTTTATACCTCTAATTCTCCTTGAAATGTTTATAAATGATTTTTTTAAAAATTACCTAGCTGGAAGTCATTGATTAGCTTTGCTTCCTGCTATAGTCTCAGAACCACAGAGTAATTCTGATGGTGAAGAAAAATATTCCCTTAACCTAACTGAATAGTCACAGTTACAGTATTAGTCAATCCATGAGAACATATGGCCACAGGGCCTCCTTTTACATCTATTTCAATTTAAACCCTATCAGATATACTGTTCGAATATGGCGACTTGCAAGTGTGGGCCGTCGCTCTAAGGCAGTGGTGGCACACTTGTGCCACAGGTGTCACTTGGTTTTCTTTTCAGACAAAAGATGTTAATGTATGAGTTGTTTTTTTCCAAACTAAGACCTCCGTATTCTGGTTTAATTGCAGTATTGGCATTTTGTGATAATAAGCAGGTTTTGGGTTGCAGTTTGGGCACTTGTCTCTAAGAGGTTCACTGTCACTGATCTAGGAGTTTCATCCTTTATATTTCGTAACACATTTTGCTGCCAAAAACTTTAGTGCCTTTTTTGTATGTGTCTATATTCCCTTTTTATAATTACTGATCAATTTCTTCATTTTCTAAGTATCCCTTGGTGAGAGATAATCAGTCATTTCTAAATCAATTCAAGCATATTAGCATACATTCTAAAATGTTAAAATCCAACTGCTCTTTTGGCCATTTTTGCATTTGTTTTTAACACTTAGACTCAGTTTCCAAATATATACATACATATATTCAGATGTATATTACATTCCTTCTGGTGATCTTGCTACTTTCAAAACCTGTATTGAAATTTCTTTTCACACATATATGTTTCAAATGTGTGCTATTCTCTGCTTTTCAAGTATTTTACACTTATTACTGTGCATTATTTTCTAAGAAGAACTTCTTTTTACTTCCACACACCAAAATAAATTATAAAACAGTGTCTGTTGGAGGTGCGTGTGTGTGTGTATGTGTGTGTACGTGTGTGTGTAGGAGAATTTTAGATTCAGTAGATGTACTTTTAAAAATTCTATAAAATTAGTATGTACTGACTTGTGGGTGATGATCAATCTCACATATTTTTTCCTCCCTGCATATCTTCAGGAAATAAAAAAGTCATCAAGAAACTACCCACTGGGTTATCTCACAATTTACATATCCACATTCTAAGTTTTTTGTAAAGTAGACACAGGTATATGTGTATAATTTATAATTTTTCAGAAAGGAATACATTTTGGAAACACAGTGTTATGTACTTCTTCAGTCACAAGGGAAATGATATTTTACTTGTAAGAAAATATTAATAAGAATAGGTACATAAGTGTTTCTGCAAAAACAAATAAACTGAAAATTAAATTTTAAAAAATCAAGTGGCTTTTCTCCTTCAAAACTATGTACTCCTACACACATATATATATCACAAACATAAGCTGTGTCTCACAAGTTTTACATTATTAAAAGCAATATATTAAAGTTTGGTACAGGCAAATCTAATCATAAGTTTACACAATAATTCTTGATAAGGTGAAAAAGAAAAATTCTGAGCCAAAAATTATTAGGATAGTTGCCTTTTGAACCTTACCTATTACATTACATTTAAGTGCTGATCAAATTATTTTATGTTCATTAAAATATAATTATTTAGAAGTTAAAACATGATTCTTCTATAAATAAAAATAAATATTTATTAACAATTTCATTTACCTACTAATTAATAAAGAAGATTTGATAAAGCTGCTTAAAAACATTTCGGTTCAGTTAATATAAACATTGGAGTAAGCTTGGTATATTTGTTGTAAAACTAGTAAGCATGATTGAGGGCAAAGAAATATAAACTTTGGGGCTGTCTTTTCTACTGGAAATCTTCCTCTAATTCACTAAACATACATTGTTAATCAACTAGACATAGTGAGTCAAATAAAGTACAAAAGGTGATCAATACACATGGTGAATGCTAGTAAAAATTATTACATTTAAAAACACATTGCTATATATCTCTTTCAAAATAACCCCCCTCCTCACTTTGAACCCATTTATCCTGTTTTTTACCACTTTTTGAAGCAGATCTGGAAGTCCTCTTTTGTTGAATGTCTTCACGAGTTGTGATAAAAAAATATGGCTGGTGCTGCATGCCATCTAACAGAAAGATGGGATCAAAGAAATACAGTATGTCCTCATTCACTTTATTCACAGGACCTGGCACAGCATTGATACCACGGGATTGACCCTACAGATGGCTGAATTTTAGGTACAGTGAGCAAAGATTAGCAAGTATGCATCAATGGTGCATCAATGGTGAAGGCGAAGTGGCTACATTTGTTGAAGATTATGGGAAAAGTGTTCAGGGCAGGTCCATGCTGAGAAACATGTAGCACAATCTGAAAAATGTTATCAGGATAACACTGAGGTAAAAAGCATGCATGTGCATGTACACACACACACAGAGAGAAAAATAAGGCTTTCAGGGTTTTTTTAATTTAATTTAATTTTTTTTTAAAGAGGACCTCCCCAGCCTGGATGCCTCTCATTGGGTCTCCACGTAAGACTGACAAAGATGATTAATAAAGGCTGTGTCTTAGATGTTAACCAAGGCCCTAAATTCCAGGTATTCGGCCAGGATATCCATGATTGAGATAGTTCCTCATGGATCTTAGAAGTGCATTCAGCCAGGTTCTGTGTGTATCTCTCACTATCTCAGGGTAATTGACATAGGGACTACATTCTTCTTTTAGAGGCAAACATAAACCTTCTGTGTCAGTGGTTAGGAGATCTAGTCCCCTACGATGTTGTATGGCCACTGCTGCTAGTGAATATATTTGATCTTGAAAGATGGCAATACTCTTTGAAAATTCATCTAGGCTGTCTGTCAAGTTCTTAGATAGCTATTGAGGACAGGAAAAAGATGTGATTCACCTTAAACTTTTGTATAAGGAATCACTGTTTATTACTTCCATTATAGGCATTTTTTTGAATCATCCAGGATGATCCTAGACCTCAAGTGTAGCAAACAAGAGAATAGCAAGACTACCTACATAATTTAGTTAGGGAGAAAAGTATTGCTTAATTTGACTCAACAGGTGGGTTGGTGTTTTCTTTTCTGAAAAGAAACTTGAGGAAGGCCAAACAGTCCAATTATGCTGTTGGTAAAGTCCTGTTTGAGAATCTTTCCAATGCTGAGGTAAACAAAAATTAGGAGTTATGATCCATAGTGATAGAAAGGGAGATGTTTTAGAGATCAAGGACAGAGAACCATTTATTGCCCCTGGTATCCGTGCTAAAAGGGTATATGGGTCTGTTACTAATGGATGAATCAGTACCACTGCTTGTTGATACCTCTGAGATTTTGAACTGGGCGACATTCTTTTTATGGCTTGACCATTTGTAAAAAGGGCATATTTCATGAGGTCTGGCATGCCACCAGGAACCATGTAGCCAAAGTATTTCAGTAATGGGCTTGAGTCTTTCCCTAGTTTCTGTGGTAAAGTTAAAGTGATACTGTCTTCTGTGAGATTATAAGATAGGATTCTTTGGTTTTGACAACCATCTCCATGGTGGCTTCATACCGTGCTTGGCTATCAACTCCTGGCAGAGATTACCACTCCCACCACCACCACCATGGGGTTAGGCTGGCCAGGCCCCTAGCAACTAGGACGGGAGTTGCCAGAGTTTTGAATGTTAGTGTAGCCCTAAGTAGGGAGAGTATATCTCTTCCAATTACTCACATAGTGCACTCTGCTATCATCATTAAGGCATCTTGAAAAATGAAATCTTCCAACTGGCAGTTCGGGGAGGGAAGTAAAGCAAGCTGTACGGCTAACTCATTCAAGGTCTGCAACAACTTTGGAACACGAAGAAAGCTCACTCCAATAAGAAATTAAATTGAATAACATGCCCTAGTGTCATAGAGAAATATAATCTGGTTTCCTGCTATATTTAGAGTCACCCAAGGTTCCTATAAGGTGATAGAAATACATTTGTGCCAGAGTCACGCAGGCTACCTTGGGCACCGTCATTCACTATCTGAGAATTCTCGCCTGGCCACCATGGTAGTGTCTGACTCAGAATGAGGGCAGTCTGTCTTTCAATGCTATGGCCATTATTCCATGTTTTGACTGACTGGTAAGTGTTTGGTGGCTTTAGAGGGCACTGCTTAGCTCAGTGCTCTTGTCACTGGCACTTGAAGTCCTCTGACTTGCTTCTATTACTCTTTGGATTACTTCAGTTTCCTTAATGCCGTGAGCTCTATGCCTTATCCATTAAGATGAGCATGGCTCTAGTCTGACTCTTTCCCTTATTTGACACTCATTTGTCCTCTACTTCATCATGGTTATTAGAGACAAAGTGAGACACACTGATTGATTTATTTATTACTGTTTGTGGGCCCTGTTGGAGTTTCTGGAGCTTTTTCTTAGTATCTGGAGCTGGCTGACTAATGAAATACTGTCTTAGGAGAGTGTGACCTTCTCTGAACTCTGGGTCTAAATCAGTGTACTTGCAGGGTGCCCTTCATGCCAAAGTTGGAAAGCAACTAGATATTCATCAGAACCTTGACCATAGACATGAGCTTTTCGTAGTTCACAGGTGTGGGCATCCCTTATCACAAACTCAGTAAAACGGCCTGAATATGTGACTTCACTTGGCTTCTCCATCCCTGTGTTATAATCCCACTCGGGTCCCTCTTGGGGTCCACATGACGTAGGGGATGGCTGATTATCAGAGGGTTTAAGCTGCAAAGGTCTCATCATTAGTCATCTTTGCAGATTTTATTTTATAACTCTTCGCCTTTCTACTGCTTGCAGCAAGAAACTAGGATAAACTGGACATCTCGTCAGGTCAAATTGAAAGCCATTGTTAGGGTACGGGAATGTCAGCAAAATGTTCAGAATCCTTGGAAAATCTATGCAGTTTTTACTTGAAATGCTCAATGTCCATAACTGAAAAAGGGATTTGCACTCAGGTGGCACCCTTGCCACCTGCCACTTCTCCAAAGGGAAGAACGGTGACTGGCTTAGGTAGCGTCCCTACCTTGAGGCCCCATGGTAGGCAGGCCCAGACCTGAGGGGCAGCTCAAGAGGTGACTTTTATCTTTTGGGGGTCCTGACTGAGCAGCCTAGTGAGGAGGCTGTCTATGGTTAGGAGGAGCTGAAAAGAAGGGGTCCTCAGTAGTATCAGATCATGCGGAACAACTAGTTCTAGAGCCGTAAATGGCCATAAAGGTTTGACCATAAGACGCCTCTGACCATTTTCCCTTTTTCTTACAATAAAGATCCAATTAAAATATGCCATTATATTTTATGTTGTCAAAGGGTGGCGACATTTGATAGGAGAAGTAAGAATTCAGCTCTGGGATCTCAACAGGCTTATTTCCAGGTCGTTCCCTGACCCATCAGTGGGAACATTGCAGGACATCTCTTGTGGATCCTGATCCTGTAGTCCTAAAGAGATTACAGTTCCAGCTGCTCTAATTTAGAGGTTTGCAAACAACAAAAGCCTCTAACGCCAAGGTAAAAATAATAAAACAAAGTTTAATAAACTGTTGATTAACACAGGCACAATTACACAGAAGAAAAAGAAATTTACATCACCAGATCAGGAATTTCCAGCACCTGAGATTCCAGTTCTGGGGAGTCCTAATATACAGCTTTCAGGCTTTCAACCGTGAAGGGTCCAGGCAAAGTGTACTTTCCAAGGATGAGACACCGAAGTCCCCCTACCAGAGAGGCCCTTTAAGTAGCAGTTGAGACAAAAGTGGCAGTATCCCAACTGTGGGTGGGATCAGAGGCAGAGAGTGTGCAACCCTAGAACCTAGCAAAGTGCCTGAAGGGACAAAGAGTGCTGGTTTTATGTAGGTAAGAAAGAGAATGTCCCCGAGAGTGGGGCAGACTCTCAAGGAGTTTTCTGTTCATGTAAAACAGTGAATCTTGACATCTGATCTTTAGAACAAGGCTACAGCCCTGTGCTATGAACAAGGAAGAGCTTTCTACATTTCATTCCAGCCCTTCAGATCCTTTCATTCCCAGGGCATGACCTGCTAGGGCTGAAGTTGTGGAATTTGGTCATACATGTCTGACTGAGCCTCTTCCTGCGTTGATTCCCACATGGGACTCTTACAGGGCTTCTGCTAGGTTCTTCTATAAACGATTTCAGCTCATTGCCAGGATATCTCCTCCTAGAGCTGAGCCCCTTGGGGTCAGGACATATCCAGTTTTGAGTTGGCATGAGTGCCATTTCCTTTCAATTCTTTGGATCTCCCTCTATGGCCACATCTCATCTTCTGAACAAAGACTCCAGAATTTGGAGGCCTTACTGGATGGATGCCCCTTAGCCAATTATAAAACTACTTGACATTATGTCTATGAGAGAGAGCAAGAACTTTACTTCATAGAACCCCAAAATTCTTAAAGCAAAACTGGTTAGAGTGGAGACAATGAAATAGCATTAGAGAAATTAGACAGGGAAAAGATGACTATAGATCGGCTTTAAGATCCAGAAGAAAACAGCTATGCCTCATTATTCTATTGTATTTCCTTCATATCTTTTATTACTTTCTAAAATTATTTCATGTATTTATTTATTTAATGTTAAATTTTTCTTTTCCTCCCTAGAATAAAATTTTGTGAGGTTTAGAATTTAGTTTCACTGGTTTGCTTCTTTGATTTAACCTGTCAAATAGACCCTGGGCTTTGGTAGAAACCAAATATTCTAATTGGAGGTGTCCGATGGACCTCAGGTAGATTAGTGGAGAGACAAGTTGTATTTATTTGGTGTAATTTCTGCAGTAGGGAGATAGAAATAAAGCAGAGAAATTCAAATGGTTGCTAACAAGTTGATAAACAATTGGCTATTGTGTGTGAGGGTAAAAGAAAAAGGGAGATCAGAAATAAGAAGTTAGAAAACAAAAATAATCCCAAAGCTTAATAACTATTTTCACAAGTGTTCTCAGAATAAATCGTCAGCATAAGTTCTATTGGATCACTTTTGTCTGTTTCTTATTATTCTTCCGGGTCTTTCCCTCAGTGACCTGCATCTTCTGACCAGACCCAGCCTCCCGACAGCAAGTCAACTATATTGCCTTGCGATTCAGTCACCTTCTAAAAACCCACCTATGAGTGTAGAAAGCCTTTGGAGGATATTCTTTAAGCCATAACACTTTCCATTCTTTTTATTTTGATTGTAACTTATTGATTTAAGAGTACTTTATAAATTCAAGTCATTTATCAGAAACATAATCTGATACTTTTACATATTCACTGTGATTTTCATGGAGACAATATGCATTTGAGTCTTTTTCTCCTATTTATTCTGAGAATCTCCTTTACTGATACTTCTATTTATTCTGAGAATCTCCTTTACTGATACATAAACTATTCACATCAAAGGCAATATACTAGATTGTAGCCCACCAAGTACCTTTATGTCTTCAATTTATTTCATTTGTTCTTTGTTTTTATTTGTCCTTTCCTTCTGCCATTGGTTTTGTTATTGATATGCCACTTAAATAAATTTTGTCACCTCTCTTCATATATTTATTATAACTTCATTAAAAATAGTGGTCCTAGATTTTACCTGATCTATTTTATGCAGTCAGGAATTTCCCCCAAATAATATTGTACCACTGAATGTGTAGCATAAAGATTTTTCTTTTTATTTTCCATTTCTTTACCTCCATGTTCTGGGCTATGATTTTCGTATCATCTACTTTTACCTATGTTACTAGCACATGATACATTATTTGTATTTTAGTTTCCGATAGTCTCTAATCCTTTAGAGCAATTACAAGGTTGTAAACATGAAGGTAACTTTATTTGTATTTCATTCACAAAACCACTGATTTATTTTTGTAAGTAGATCTGAGTTTCACTGATACTCTATTCTATCTGAAGAAATGCATTTAACAATTCTTAGAAAGTGGGTCACCTGCCTCGTCAATTTCTTCAGATTTTCGTCTCTGAAAGCCTTTACTGTATATAGTTTATTGTATATAGAATTCTAGATTGACTTTTTTTTCTCTTTCAATACTTTAAAAATTCCATTGCACTGTATTTTTGTATTCACGCTTTCTAAAGCAGAATCCACAGTTCTTTATCATTGTCCCTCTGAATTATGTTTTTTTCCTCAAACTGTTCTTTGTTCCTTGTGATCAGTAATTTGAATATAGTTTTTTCCTAAAATTATTTCTTGTATTTCCATGTTCTTTTTATTCTGTGGTTTGTTATCTGTCATTAATTCTCCAAATATATTTTTTGCCATCTTCGTGCTCTTTTAAGGATTCGGTTATACATAATTTACAAGTTTGGTACTGGCCTACATGGGGTTGGGGATTTACCTCAGTGATTCGAGCACTTGCATAGCAAGCACAAGGCCCTGAGTTCAATCTCCAGCACCCCACCAAAAAAAGAAAGATATCGACCTACAAATCTTGGAAGTTTCATTGTTTATAATTGGCTTTCTTCTTTGTGTAGCAATTGGTATAATATCCATAATATCCATTGTACTATCACTTCATCTGTTTATTTTTTGTTTGTTTATCTAGGTCAGCCTTATTGCTGAGCCTAGAAAGGCATTTTGTATTTTTATTAGTTTTTTTTTTCATTTCTGGCATTGGTTTTTGATTTTAATCTCCATCACTTTATCCTAAAATCACCTATCTATACTTGCAGGTTTTTCGTTCTCTGTACAGACTTTTTACAAGTAGATTATGATTATGGTTATTTCTAAATCTTTATAAGGAGCTCCACAGAGCAAGATACTCTAGAATAAGATGTACCAGCAGTTACCACCCCACTCTGCCCCAAAACGCCAATGTGAGCTGCACAGCTATGAAACCACCTTGGCAAGGAAATGAGACAAGAGATTTCAATACCTGGTTTCATCATGATAAGAAATGGTCCACTGGAGATAAGTAAGGGGTTGCCTATGTCACTCCTCCCCGACATTTAAGCAGCATATACACAGAATGATGCTGCCAGCTTAGAGGGAGAGATCTAAGATAGACATACATCACACAATCGCATTAGGTGCTCAGAGTGATGACTGTTAGCTTCCAGACATTTATCAATGTGGTGAACTGCTGCTTGGGTAACCCTGGTCTTTGAGATTGCTGCACATGTGTTTTTAACTTATTCTCTAAAGGCTGGCAGTGCAGTGGCTTTTCTGCGATATACCACATCCTCTAGGTTCCCCCACATGAGGATAACACCATCTGTTGGAAAAAAATATATACTATTTTTCTTTTCCTGTAGTGTATATACATTTCTCTTTCTCTCTCTCGCTCCCTCTCTATCTCTCTCTCTCTCCCTCTCTCTCTCTCTCTCTCTCTCTCTACTTATTTCAACATCAAATAGCTCTTGGTTGCTAAAGCACAGATTAGAACTTTCTCTCTAAATAGAAGGACATTGTAAAAACAACTTATACGAAAGTTTTTCCTGAGTATCTAGTGGCAACTAAAGCTTAGCATACACACATTGGGGTGCTATCTAGCCTTACATTCTTAGATTTGGGTTTTCCTCTGACATAAAAATATCCACGGTAATCATTCTGAAATCATCCCACACTTACTCTCTTCTGTAACCCTTGGATGAAATCTGTCACAAGTTGTTTCTATTTTATACTGTGAGTCACTTTGAAATGCAATTCTTCTTTTCCAAATCCTAAAATCCTACACTCTTAACTAATGTTACTTGGTTTCTGTCCTGACTAGTAACAGTTTATTCTCACTGAAGTGAACATGGTTTTTCTAAATGATGCCTTGGCCAATCTGCCTCTGGGTCAGATCCAACTCTGCTTTTTTGGTAAACAATGAACCCTTCTATGCCATCCTTATACGCTGTCTATGACTACATAATTTGCTGTGTCATTATTTACTGATTTCAACAGAACATATATATTGTGAGAAAAGCCTAAAATATTTAATACCTACTCCTTCATAGCAAAATTTGCTCATCTTTGTTATTAATTTAAGAGTTATTTGTAAGTACCTCATTCATTGCTTAAAATTATTTGATGGAAACTGATTTCCTCCAAGCAAAAATACATGGGCTTTTGTACAGCATGTGCCTTTGCAATCTGACTTATATTTCCTTTTTTCTTAATGTCACTCAACATTGTTATCTCCCATTTACATGGTACCACACTATTGCAGTTCTCTGTTATGTTATTCTCCTCCAGGTCTTCGAAAATCTGCTGTTCTCTCATTGCAAACATTTTCCATGGGGTGGCAAAAGAGAAATAAGGAAAGAAACAACCACTTCATCCAGGTTTATCTTCATAATGATACTCTCAGTTCGTTAGTAAGTAGTAAATCATCCTACCAAGGAAACAGGGCTATATTAAAGCAATATTATTTGCAGATCATTCCAGAGAAAAAGACAGTATTCTACTTGATTCTTAAGGTTTGAAATTTTCCAATTAACTTGTCTTCACTTTTATACTACCCATGCGTTTTGTATATATTTTTGTACATAAGACACAAAGTACCTCATTTCTAAATGTGCTATATTTTTGTTGGTTTAAAAAGTAAGCGTTTTAAATGACACACAACTCACACACAAATGCATTCAGATATCTATGTGTACAAAACTGTGCTGACAGCCAAATAAAATATGGGGCAGCAGAGAGACTATTAACCAGTGTAGCATGAGAATTACTTCATGTGTATAAGAGTAAGACTGATTACCTCTGAAACCACATGATTAAATTTCTGTTCTACATTTTGAGTGTATTTTTGAAGTTATATTTACAAGTTATATGCAGCAGTCAAAAGTAAAATTACTTTCACTCTCTTTTTGCTGCCCATTAGACTGTTGCAAATGGGAGTGCTGGTTTATAATGCCCAATTTACAGTACCGTGCACCATTACTGTAGCTGCTCATTGCAAAGACAGAATTATTTTTTCTAAAAGTAATTAACATTGTGGAATAACTGATTTTATTTTGCATAATTATGTATGGATTTATAAAATTTATAAACAATAAATGACTCTGACATAAATACAAATATGCTACTATCTTAAAAAAATTGTACCGATATTTTATTTTCAAATTTGATGAGGAGACTACCTAGCAGACAGGTTTGGTTTCCTCATCTGGCATGGAAAAGCTGAAGCATTTTGTTTCTTTTCTCTTTTGCTATTCCTTAAGACAAAACAAAAGATACGAAAAAAAAATGTTCAGCTTCAGACCTCAAGAAAATATTTCAATTATAAATTCAAATTTTATCCTCATTTTATGCATAGGGAAACTGATGTCTTCCTACCAACATGCAAGTATTAGCTGTAGGCTATTCTAACACTGTCAGCCAGTTTACCTACCACTAGTGCAGGACTTTTTAAATGGCTCACCAATTCAGTGAGTGAAAAAAATACTAATGCTTTTTCATTCTGCTAACTAATGATAATGTTCTATGTTTCGATAGACTTTTGAATTACATGTTTTTATTTGACGTTATCAAGAAATAAACAAAGTAAAGGAGTTATGCCAGCTTTATTATTTGCTTCTTTTATATTAAGATAACATATCATAAAAGAGATAAGACTCACACAATGGTGTATTCAAGAGCAATTTTTGGAATTTCACTTTGATTTTAATGTAGTATTTTTATTCCAAAACATTTGTAAGAAAAAACATGACCCCTAATTTTACTAAAAAGAGGTTAAAAATTGAATGTAGTAAAATTGATTTCTAGGATACTTATTGTTATTCATACAAAACATATTTTATATTATTAATTATCCTTCTTCAATCTTATCTGTAAAAGTTGTGTAATATTTAATTATAGGAGCATTCAGACTTTTTATCATTTCTTTTTGATGGACCTTGAATTAGTCACTGTTTTTTAAACTAAATGATTTTAGCAACTCTTATGTGGTAATATTTGTCAACCTACAATACTTTTTAAGTAAACTTGTGTTGTATCACTCCTGTGTCAATAATTATGGCTATTCTAAGGTGTAAAGGGCTTTTCTGTTGCTATAAAGCTGATTCCACAGTTCTCTTTCTCTAACAGCTTCATGTAAAGAGCACCAAGCAGTATGGTCAAACCCTGTATGTTAAACTACATGGAAGCAGCAAGTGAAATGTGTGTATGTGTGTGCGTGTGTGCGTGTGTGTGAGTGTATACATGTTTGCTCTTATGCGAGTTTGTTTTAGAATATGAAATTATTTAAAGTTTGTGGTATCAATGAGACATAACTTGTGTAAATGTGCACCTTATATAAGTGTATTACTTTTTTAAAATTTCAGTTTTTTCACTTAAAAATAATTCCACTAAGGTAAAAAAAACAGAAAAAATTAAAATGCATAACACACTATTTTGGACTTAAAAATGGAAGATAATTAGTTTGTTTATCAGAACTATTTAGGTGCATTCCAATTGATTCATATGGGAATTGCACTTTTCTCCTAGGAAATAAACCATAAAATCCACAAAAGCCTATCCCAATGTAGCATGACATCTAAAAGTGACCTGATCACTACCATACAAAATTTGTTATAACTTGATTGAAATACATTAGAACATAAAAATGGAACATCGATTAGATGGCATTATGGGTCTATCAAAATAATTATAGAAGAGGGATTTCTAGAAGTAATCATTGATAGTTCATTTCTAAAATTCTGTGTGTCAGGGATGCATATGCTGAGGAATATAACAATGTCTCCAACTTCCAGGTCTGCAAATTCAAATCTATCTATCTAATGATCTTCTGTGAATATCCATGGGAACATTAATTGAGACTGGCACTATTTAAAACTGATTTTTATTATATCCATTATACACTATCTGAAGCTGATTTTTTATTTTACTCATTGTGTTTCAGTTCCAATATGCTTTGGCACATATTTTTTGTAGTTTGTTATTAGTCTTAATCAATGTGGTCATTGTATGTGTGTTTGCTCAGGGCCGAGTTTTATAAGCATTTTAGAACTTTCTTTACTTCTTGTGCGTGTATCAGTCAACATATACATGGAATTTACCTTTGAGATATCTGTTGTATTTTCTGGCCTAAATAATTTCTACAACAATTTAGTGAATACCTTATCCCCTTGACCGATCCTGTCCATAAATGTTAAAAACATTATTTGAGTAAAGATGTGACCATATTGTTTCCTCATTTAAATCAAGCCAAAGGGTGTCCATTTTCTCCTTAACAAGCACACAAAGTTGTCTGACTTATGACCTGCTTGATTGTTAGACTTTATTCAGCCTCTTATCTCTTTTATTTTATGGTTTAGTAACACTTTATTGTTACAAGAAAACAGTTCTGTGTGTCATGTAGCCATTGCTAGGACTCTTTCCTGTTTTCCAAGCTTTTGGCTAGCAATACCTACCGATTTCTATTCTAATTTTTGCTTCTCTCTTGTATATGGATTTAAAGACTAGCAATTCCCTCTAACTTTGTGTCAAATCCACAGCACCTACTCTAGTGTCTGCCATGTGCATATGGACTGAACTGTAATATATATTATTGTTGCTGTTCACTAAACCTCTAAAACAGTTCCATGGCATTCAAATCTGAATAACTCTTTCGAACTCTTAGTGTATGAAACTTAAGCAAAATGATGCATATTGAATTTAAATGCAGGAAATCACAGATTTTTGTAAGAATTCTTAATTTGCATAGCAAAGTTGGCGAGCAGATGAGAGAAATATAGGTATTTCAAAGAAATTCTGATGATAAAAATTTAGAGACTTACAGAATTTTTGAGAAAGCAGTAGGGACAGGCTCTAGTGTTGGCCTGGATGTGCCTCTCTGGGCAGCACCACCCACTAAGAGAACAGCTAATTCTGACAAATTTACAAAGCAATAGTACCCACTGCTAGATCCATGGCTACACCATTTTGTCCACATTTTGGTAATAAAAGTGACTTTTCTTAGCCTTGGTTTTAAGAAAACATCTGGCTTCCATCTAGGAATATGGAGCGAGCTCTGAATCCTTGGTGGAGAACTATGCATCAGCTGCCACTTCGGAACCAGTATGTAGCCTCCGCCTCTAGTACCCTCGCTAGAAGTTAGACGTGCCGATCACAGGAGCAGGACGATTATCAGTGATGCCACTTTATGCATTATCTGAGCAAATCAAACTCAACAGAGTAAAGATTGCAGACATGGTTGCCAGGGTCTCAGGGCTCCAGGAATGGAGTGATGTTTGGTAAAATTTTGTTTATAACAGATGAGTGGGTTTCAGTGATCTGCTGTACAACAGTGTTTGTAATGAACAACATAGTACTGCACACTTCAGAGTTGGTTAAAGAGATTAGATGTTGTGTTCTTACCAAAAGCAAACAAACAAAATTCAAAAAAATAGGGTCATGACGAAATTTTGAGAAATGTTACATAAGTGTATTACTTTGATTGTAGTGACAGTATCAGATATTTGCCTATATCAAAAATTGCACACATTTGTTAACAACATTTGTACATGAATTATATCTCAAGCCACTTAGAAAAATAAATTCTGTTCCTTTTGCAAGACAGTCTTGGTAATGTAGTTCATATCTTCCCTATAACTGCACATGAAACAAGGAAAACGAATAGATGGTTTATGTAATATTTTTATCTTAATGTGTCTATGCAACCATAGCAGTAATAATGTTTTGTAAAGATTGCGTTAGAGCTGGGTATCATTGTACACACCTATAATCCCAATACTGCAGAGGCTGAATCAGGAGGATCACGAGTTCAAGGTCCCTAAGGGAAACTTAGTGAAAACTTGTCTCAAAAGAAAAAGCTATGGTGTTAGAAATTATTTCAATCTTTATTATTAAAAGCCCCATAAATTACTAGCATTACATGTATATCAGAGTTTGTGACTTGATATATATATATAAATAATAGCTAGAATCAAAATAATATTAAACAGTTTTTCTGTATAGGATGTTGATTCAATTGTAAATAAAATGTACTTCCAAAAATTCTTGTCAAAAAGGCAAATGGCATAAAACCAAATAATTAACTTTTATTCAATTTGTCCAAAAATATATGCAATATTAACAATTTTGCATACATATTTATAATTCATATTTACTAATATCCTACCTTATCATAAATATTTCTCCTCTCTATGTATACATATATTAATGTCTTTTTTGGGTCATATATAGATGCACACACACACGTGTATACTGCTTTTATATCTAAAATATATTTGCATTAAGTGGGATTGTTACAGCATTCGTTTGGTGCTGAGTGCACGTGTATTTACTTAACAGGAACTTCATTATTAAAGAAAATTGGATTCTTTTGTAATTATACTAAATGTAATTATGATTTTGCTACCTAAATATTAGATGCCTTCTGGAAATTCGCCACCCTCAGTTTTACAGTCTGCCTAATATTTAATTTGTCTCTTAAACTCTTGAGCAGAACTTGGATACAGTCTTAGACAATGCTGGCCATTTGGAAGCATGACTCATGACTCTTGTGCCCCCACCTCTGAACTGAATTTACAAAACTATGTGATTGCTTAGCACAGATGGTGGAAACCTCTGATGTGGACCAGCTACCATAAGCACAGTTGACCTACCCAAAATTAACACCCACTTTAGAAAATTTTATTAGCCATTCATAAAATTCAGTGGCAGAACATGTCACGCCACCTTAGGTCGTGCATCAGTAATTGACTTATTTATGATGCAAACTAATTCTCCACATTCTGTCTGTTTCCCAACAATAACAAGGAGAAGCATAAACAGAGAAAGTTATTCTTTACTGGCCACAGCTCAAGGCTCCATGTAATCAAATCCTTTGTCCAAGCATCCTGCCACATAATCAGATTGTGTGAATTGTCAAAGGCAATTTTATAAATATATATTCATTTAAAGCCTCAGTAAGCTTGTTACAGAATAGGATAAGTACATTTTTCTTTTTTTCCTCTTTTCTCTGTTGTTGTTGTATTCTGAATTCTGTGTATGGAGTAATTACATTTCTTAAAAATATAGCTCAACTGTGGCAAAATAATATATTCTCTATTCGCCTGTAACAAATACTGCCTTTTCCCTTCAAAGCCCAATACATTAAATTATTATGACTTGATTTGCTTGCAAATTTCTGCCAGTATTACTTCTTTACAGGTTAACTCTTTTGCAAGATATTTTGACTATATTTTTCTAAAATCTCAATAAATAATTTTGCTGAACCATAGTATAATTTAATAAAAATTCAGTATGAAATCTAAAGCTTATCAAACTTCACAAAGAGCAAGTTTACAAAGAGCAACTTTCTGTGTAATTTGTGACTTTGCCTTGGTTTTATTTGTCACTGACAGACAGTTGAACACCTTCAAATTTTATTTACTCTTGATAGCAGTGAGCAGTACTCTTCATAAGGTTCATGGTATTGATCAAAATGACTAAGCTGAAAATCGATCTGCCCCTCTTTGCAGAGGCTAGGTGCCTCACCACTAATAATAAAAATGGTATTACATGGTTATTCTTACAAGAAAATAATTATATAATCTCTGAGGAATAATAGTGAAGAAATAGGCCCCTACTTTCTCAAAATTACTTCTGTGCCCTAGAAAATCAGCCAGGAGACAGTTCTTCATTCAACATTAACTTTCAAAATATTGAATGTCTACTCTTGCACTCAGTGCAATTAGGAGAAACGAAAGAGGCAAAGGATTCACTCTGTACCCTTGGAGTATAGGTTAATGAAATCTAGACAAAGAAAACAGCAAGAGTAAAAGGAAGGAGAATGAAGTGAAGGTAAGTTGACAATGAGAAAGAATAGAAAGAATAGATGCTAGTGGCTGTGAAACAATCACAGGGTTTTTTGTTTGTTTGTTTGTTTGTTTGTTTTGCTTAATCTAAGTATTTAGGGATGGGATTGATTGCTTTGGAACTGAAAAATATACTTGGGCTTTTTATGCAAACATTACTGGGCAAGGCTTAAGTGTTGTAGGATTAGGAGGAGTAATAGAATATTTTTGATAAAGATTATCTTTTCACTTGCATGTTAACTTAGGTTCAGTGATTACACAAAAACAATTATAATATTACATGAAATGGAACAATTAATGAAAAGAATGAATTTTAGTCATACTATAATAATTATAGGGAATTCATCTAGTGTCATTGTCTTGTTCTCTTGGCTTGAGCTCTTAATCAGCCCTCACAGAAAATGTCTTTAGTTGTGCCATTGTGACTATTTCAGTGTCCTGAATTGATTCAAAATGTTTACCTCTGGGGGCTGGGGATTTAGCTCAGTGCTTAGAGTGTTTGCCTCGCAAGCATGAGGCCCTTAGTTTGATTCCCGGTAAAAAAAAAAAAAAAAAAAAAATTGTTTACCTCTCATTATTATTTTGCATCTGGGGAAGAGCTAGAAGTCTCCTGGTGCCAGATCTAGTGAATAAGGTAGATAAGAACACACTTTAATGCTCTTATGAGCCTAGCTTTCCTTTGGGTGGCACTCAATATACACTATATATTTTTTTTAATCAAACTTCGTGGAGGTACTCAAGAAAAAAGATTCTAGAGTTGTTTCAGAATGTGGCAAGAACAATAGGATAAGTGTGCTTGAGAAGAGGGTGAGTATTTTAGGGGTATTAACGGCTCTGTGTTTTTTGTTGTGTTTTTTTTTTTTTTTTTAATTTAAACATACACTGTATTTTTATCCACCCTTGAGTATGATTGATGAGTTAGTACCTAACACATTTGATGAGACCCATCCTGGCCCTTTGTGAAGATGCGTATTCCTGCCCTCTGCACGCACAGGGGCCAGGATCAAGGACTGTCTCGTGAATAACTGATAGTTGATCTGTAGTCTTGCATAGAGTCTTGACCAGGGAGTGGAGCATAATTACTCACTGGGTGGCTGATGTGGTAACAACTTGTAATTTAATGAAAACACTAGGTTGTAATCCTTCTCAGATGTTTTCATATCTCAGTATTTGTGATTAAATTATACTTAAACACAAATGACAAATTCAATATGATATGTTGTTTAATAACATGAAATAGGTATATTCTTTACTTTTACTAACATAGCAAATTTATTTAGAAACATTAGTTGCATAGAAAAATGTTCTAAACACCCATTTGAAATTACATAATCATCCACGCTAATAATGATCTCTAAAACAGCTTTCTACAGTCTAGTAAGAGATTTCACCTCATCATGAAAAATAGTGGCATTTTAATTTTGTTCAATAGTGAAAATAACACTATATACGGTTTAAAACGTTCTTGGTTCTTTTTAAATAAAAATGATATATTTCTTACCTGGAAAATTTATCCTAGCCTTAAAATAGTGTTATAAACTTTTTCTTTTACACTATCCATTGTATTATAAACTATGAATCAGTCATTAGCCATTGAGATATATGTGTGTACATATATATATATATACACATATATATATAGCATATGACTTTGGAAACATGAATTTTCTTTCATTTTAGAGATAATTTTTCAGGTCCTGGAACAAAATGACTTTATTAACTTTTTTTTTTAAACAAAAAGTGAATATTTACCTATGGAAGGGGTAACGGGTACTTCATTCAATCAAATTCGAAAATTTAGACAGATTTAAAGGTAACATCTATGATTAGTATAAGAAGCAAGCAGCATAGATCTTATAAAATTCCTTTATCAAAGTCGACTGAGAAAAAGACCATTATTGAGGCTTCTGTTTGTTGTGAGATAAATCACGTAGATCTACTTGTGTGCAACAGAAAACAAACAGAAAATCTAGATAAATACATCAACTGCATGGTAGAGCTAGCCAAACAGAAATTACTAATTTAAAAGGGAGGCAATATCCTTGGATAAGAGCCCAGATTTGGGACATCCTTTGGCCAGAGAGAGTAACTGATTCTGCAGGCAATTGCCAAAGGGATGAGGAATGCTTTCTAAAGACCTGAAGAGTGAGCAGTCCACTGCTGCGGGAATAAGCAGAACTTCATAGTAAATCTGTTCAGTTATTGTTGGTTTGTATTTTATTTTGCTTTGATATTTTAACATCAGCCAAAATTTACTTTTCTCAGTGAGAAAAGCAGAGTAGTTGGGTAAAACAATGGACTTATTTCTCTGGGCTTCTTTTTCTTTTCTGATCTTGGTCCAGCCTGTTGTTTCTGTATGGTAACTTTCATATAATGTGAGAAAATTTTTAAAATTGTGCATCCAGATATACTATTGAGTATGTTGGTTAAAAAACCTTAGCCCACTGTTTGTTGATGGTCTCTCTCCAAAATGAATTGATGATAGATAACTGACAAATAATAGGTAGAGACAGACGGATAGATAGAGATGAATAGAGAGAGACACAGGCTTAGATAGAACTGTAGCTTTAGCTACAGGTAGAGGTATATGTATAAATGTAAATGAAGACAAATACTACAATGCATAAAAAAATATTCATGGCATTATTCCATAGGGCAATTTTAAAACAAATGAAAAAAATATTTGACAATTTTATTCATTTTCTTCCTGTCTCTCTTTGGATGTTAACAGTAGATCTTCATCTACCAAAGATCAATTTCATATTCTTCTTTTACTGAGAAGTAGGCTCTGAAGTGGGTTTTCTTCTTTAGGAATTTTTTTTGTTGCATCATGAGAAGGAAAACAGATTGGAAGAATACACTCTAGTTTTAAAATCATGCAGATTAGATGGAATTTGAGGAAAGGAACCTGCCTGATGAAGGTTTCCAAAGGCTTTATTCAATGGAATAAATAATTCTCCCATTTCTGAACAAGTACGCTCTTTTAATTAAACTATCAAAAAGAAGTAGTGTAGCTGCATTCGACTATTTGATTTGTACTCCAAGTAATGGACCATGTACATCTGAAAGTCTTCAACTTTAAATGAAAAAAATAAAGACCCGTGAAGAGAGGTATCTTTGACACCGAAAACTAAAAACTCAACATTTAATGTTCAAATTTTAACTTCTAACTATGCTGCATAATTCTAGACTTTAGTTTTTTTAAAAAAAATCATTTGTACATCAGACTTATTGAAAGAGTTCTATTCTTTTCATGACTAGGTACTAATTGTATAAGATGGCATTCTATTAGCTAAAATTGTGGATATACAAACATACTGATTTAGATTTTTCGATAAGGTCAAGAGGCCCAAAGTTACAGCAAAGTCTCCACATCATTTTTGTACAAATGAAAAGTGCCGTGCTCTGAGAAACACTGTATAAAGCAGAAATCTGAGTTTAAATTGTGTCATCCATTGTGGTAGTTCCAACTACGGTGTTATGTGGTACTTTTTGTAAGGTAAAGAAAAGGGGAAAAGAAAGAAAATACATACACACATATTTCACCATAAATGATTAAAACCAAAATAACAACAAAATTGCACATTGAGAACAATTTAACTCAATTTGGGTAACTATACCTGCCGTGTCTGCAAGTATAATTTAATTAAAAATGGAAAGCATGATATTTGGGTAATGTATTTTTCATCCTTCTATCTAATTACCAGCTATAAGTGAACTGACCTCATGCTGGTACTAAACAACTGAAAATAACACAAAATATATTTCCCTAATGCTCCTTGCAAAATAAGTGCAGTTAGCCAATTACAAGAAAGTGTTTACTTTCACATTTCCATTTAAGCAAATATATGTGTTAATATTTAAGACCTCAGAAAATTAAGAAGATTAAATTTCTGTATTAACATAAAAAGTTTATCAAAGTATTATTTCAGAAAAGCTCTCTTCTTTAAGCTTGCTTGAAGCTGATGATGAGGGCTTCAAAAGAAAAGTAAACACCATAACAATAAATTATAAAAACAAGACTCATTTTTCTGTAAAAGTTTGAAAATTGTCACTGTTGTATTTATTCATAGAGGTAATAATGGTTACTTTTATACTCACATGTAAACTGCTTCGAAGTGTAAAATTTGTTTATTAAGTGTGTCATTACATGTGTTCTCAATTTAGTGTTTGATTTTATGCAGTAAACATAAGTAATGTTGTGCTGCGATAACACACTTGCAGGCTATAGATACTGGACAATTAGGAGTAAGAAATAACGTACTTGTGTGCAAACTGTACCAGCAAGAGAAAATGTTTCAATAGGATGATTCCGTGGTAAAAGATGCTGCAGCGGATTTGAAAAACACTGACCCAGGAGGACATGAGCCCGTTTAGGTGGATCTCATGATAGGCAGCCTCCTCTACGTCCTTACTTTGATACCTAGAACAGAATTGCACTCATAAGGACCTCGGTGTTACTATAGATTAATTAGAGTTCATATGAACTGAAGTGTTGTTTGAACTAGACTACCTTATAAAATTAATTAGTGTTTATATCAAAATTACAAAGTACACTGGGCAGAATTATATATAATTACCCTAATAAGTGAAATAGGAAGATGTTCTGAATTTAGAATGTTAAAGTATTTAGAATGAAAAAAGGAAAAGTTTCATAGTTTTATTAGCCACCAAGCCAACATGATAAGTCTTTGTACAATGAAAATGTGTCAGTTTGCAAGGCTTTTAGAAAGTGAAGACAAACGTGGGTTCCGGTTGTGGTGGTGTGCTTATTAATATGTAAAGTCATTTAGTTTCACTTTCATTCCTATTTACCTGCATCCTATTTATTTCCTTTTTAATACTGTATAGCTTTCTCTTTATCTTGTTTCTATTCTTTTCTCTTTACAGGTTAGGCAAAAATATATTGTTTTCTTATATCTGTTTTTCTTTGGGCACATTTACTGATTATCAATTCAGCCATTAAGTCAAGTTAGATGAAATTTTGCATTCCTTAACTTACGAGAAGAAAGACAGTGTTATTTTTTCAATATAAAATCAATAGATACATCATGTGTATTTTAGATTTCAGTGTTCTTTATTTTTCTATTCCAAGAGTCAAGTTTATTCTATGTCAGGAACTAAGCTTATACTTAAATGATAGAAATGCAAGAATCTGAAAAGAGGGGTCATTCATCACCAAAATAAAACTAATAACCTTGAGAGCATAATGAGATGGCAGAAATTGGAATAAAATACTGCAGATTATACTGTAGGAATGCTCTATATAGTCTGGGAGTAGGAAAACCAGATTATCTCATATTTCCTGAGAAGTGAGGCTGCAGGGAAGGGGCAAAAACAATACTGAGTATAAAGCTAGGCAGTGTTTTGGAAGATGGACTAAGGGTGCAGAAAGTCAGGTAAGCAAATAGATTGTGAATGCTCCCTAGTCCTGAAAGATCAGTGTCAAGTCAAAGAGCCAGGAGCATGCATATAACAAGATAAAAGAAACAAACAGAAATAAGCAAGAAATAAGTTTAGGAAATCAGCAAGCAGTGGATTGCCTGAATTTTACTTTCATAATAAATAAGGAGTCCCAGGGAAATTGAGAAAGGTAGTAATTGATTCATTAAAAGTATACTTTGGAATTTATGATAAACATTAATTAGATTGATGAACCAAAGCCAATTAAAAGCTTGGAAAGACTAGGTCATAAGAGGACTTCAGGGAATTTATTTTCACATCACAATTTGAGTCTAAATATATAAAGTATAGATAACGAATAGTCAATATTTCCTATGAAAATTAGTTAATAATATGACATGAGAAGCCAAAGTTATATCTATGATAAATAACAGAAATATCTCCTGTTTAGGATATTACCATTTATTATTCAGTACCACATTCCTAGTAATATCTAATAATACATGCTTAGGTAATACTGGTTGAAAAATTAGTTAACAATACCTAGGGTTGTCTTCTTTTGTTAATAATGATTTATCTGTATTGTTGATTTATTTTTGGTGCTGATTTACTGTTAGGGTTCAAACTGCATGAACATATGCATTTTCCTGGCCTACATGATGTTCAGTGAAAAAATACCACATTGTTTGGAGTCATTTGTGACCAAAGACTGAAGGAAAAGCACATTAAAGGCTTGTGATGACTTCAGCAAGGGTGTAAGAATATAGATAGAGAAAATTGGACAATTATGGAGATATGTTAGAGTTTGAATTGCTAGGACAGTGCAATGATTGATATGGAAGGTTAAAAAGACGTGCTATAGGAGATGCTCTTGCTTGAGACTCTCCTCAGTCAGAGACGGTGTGCACAAATGCGGGGACTTACGAGGAGGAACACTGTCTTTACTCTATGTAGTTAATGACGTAATCATCCCAAATTGAATATGCTACTTTAAAACAAAGTTTCATGCGTAAATTGAATTTCTAACTGAGGAGACTGGTCTAACTGGAGGTAAAAGTGGAAAAGTAATTAGCATATGTGTGTTATTTGAATTCTTCAACTGTATTTGGATATAGTTTCTCAATGGGATGAGAAAAGAACTCTAAAGACAGTGCCCTGAGGAGCATGAAGAATAAAGAGTGGTAAAACAAAAAGAATTCTTAACCAAATAGTTGTCAAAAGTCATGGAAACGTACAGGAGAAACAAGAAAGAATTGTTCCATAGGAAAAGAAAGATTTGCAAAGAAGAAATTGACTGAAGCAATACGAAATGTGGAGAAAATGTTTAAGAGTGTTCACACTTTTGTAAGCTTCCAGAGAAAATGAAAAACACGCATAAAAAGTTACATGATTCAGAGATGCCTGAGATTGTTCAGCAGCAACACCAGATATAACAAGTCGAAACAGGACTTCCTAACATATAACTTTTAAGAATCAGAGGAAAAATGTATAAATGGGTAATGAACATGAATAAATAGTTCATAACAACAGCAGTTAGCACAGTGTCACATATAAAAAAATAGAAAGTCATACTAAACTAAGAATTTTTTTTCAATTTTTAGAGGATAGAATTGTTTAACATTTCAGAGTAAACTGAGGAGCTGTGGGAGAAGGCCGGGAGCTTGCGGTTTACTGGCGCTTTTCTTGTGGAAAGGAAAGATGGAACACCCTGTAAAAGAAAACACAGTACCATCCAGAGGAACTACATGTGCATTATACCTTTTCACCCAGCGATTTCACTGCTAGGTAAAAATCGTAGCATAAATCTCAAAGTATTTGGAAAAAAATACAAATATTTCTGGTGACAGAATTTGTTTGGCAATGTTTTGGAAAACACATACACACCATGCATAGAATCTATTTTCACATCCACATAATGGATCCCTGTGCATCAGTACAAGAAAAAACCCAAAATATTTATATCAGCATAATCAGCTCATGTGGAGGAAATACATCAGGATGCAGAAAACTATAAAGCAATCAAAGACAGTTTAGTGCATGTTCTTGCTTTTGCCTTGAGAAATTAGAGAGGGAGGGGGGCCAAAGAGGGAGAGAGGAAGAGAAGGAGACAGAATGAGAGAGAGCGAGAGAAGCATAAATGAGAAACTAATATAAAGGCTTAGGTGAACATGGGTGAAAACTGAATTAGAGGTAATCATTACTTCACACGTGTTAACAATGTCCATATTTACAATTTTAATTTCCAGAAATGTAAAATAAATTTAAAGGTAAAGTTAAAAAAAAAGGACATTCAATGCAGACAAACACAAACCAAATTTTACATCAAACTGGTAACATAATCACACATGCAAGAAACTAATTTAGGTAATTTTAAATCATAGGATGTGATTAATCATTTCATTGGGCTATTTATTATGAGGACAAAGATAACTTCAAAAAATCTTGTAAGTTATTTGATAGTTCAACAGAGTAAATGTATTGTTATGTTTGGAATTATGATTATCACGGTGGAAATCTGATACATAGAGCAGAAATGAAAATTATTCCATTAAGATATCTATTTATGAGCATTTAATAAATGAAAAGATAATATTTCAAGTTATTGATAAAAGCTCATAATAATATATCCATATGGAATTCATAAGCATCGGTGTACATTTATATAAGTATAATATTTGAAAAATATTTGAGCTTTTTTTTGAGTTGAGTTTATTTTTAATTTTGGAGTTGAGGAGACTTTGTAAGAAAGAAAACCAAGAATAAATAAGGAATATACTAATAATGTCACTAAATAAAATAATTTAGAAGAAATTTTGAAAACCTAGCATGTAAAGTAGACCATACATTTTTTAAAATATGCTTTCCATAAAGAACATTCCGAATATGTATGAAGAGCATTAACATAAGATCATTAATTTTCCCAGAAGACAAACACATTTTAAAATATCAAACATATGAAAAGTGAGCAAGTATAAATATAGAAAAATAAAATAAATAGCAATACAATTTAAAAATATTCCCATAGTTACTCTTAATTAAGGACATGCAAACCAAGTAACAATGATATGACATTTTTCTTGTTCTACCTTGTCAGTACATATAAGTGTTGGTTAATATCTCGTACGGGCAACTGAGCAACATTATTACCATTTTCATGTAGTAATTGTGCAAGGCTAATTCAGGTGAAATTTACCCTTGTGCCAGAGTTTCCAATTCATTTCAGAACCTGTTCTGATTGGACAGTGTCTATGTTGTACTAGTTGTAAAATACTTTAAAGACCTCTCTTGTGTGAATAGAAATATATATTGGCACAACAATCTTAAAGCACAGCACATGTAATTTAATACATTCAGATTGAAAATATGCTTACACTCCAGTACAGTAATTTCCTTCACAGAAATATTATTACCTCCTGTAAGATTCTTGAAACTTAGTATTTCGTGACATGAGAAATTCGTTCAAAAGTTTAAACATCTATTTTCGGAGAATTTCCTTCCTGATTTTTCACACGATGTTGACAGAGTTTCACTAGATAACATTCTTGGATTCAGTCTGGATATATAGTTCTCTCTAGGTAATATAGGGTAGTTATTCTGATGGCTTTGGGAAGAAGAATTGTTGATCAACTATTCTTTTCAGGATCATTCTATGAAAAACAAAACAATTTCTCACAACATGTTCTCCGGTTACTGATAAAGGCGTTCCCCAATGGGACTCGTACCTATTAGCTGAATCTAATTGTCATACTAAGTATTTAAAATGCCAGGATGTTCTACATAAAAGCCAAGTTTCAAGTATAACCTCCTATCAATATTAATTACACTCATATTCTGTATTTGCATAGTTTTTATCAGTTGGTTGATTTTGAAGTATAGTAGAGAAGTGGAACATCTATTATGCTTTCAATAAATCCTGTTACATATAGTTGCATACTGAAATTCAATGTCCTCACTATGAATGCATATAATAATGGCACCATGTTCATAGTGTCTGCTACACCCACTCTACATCCTTACAAGATGCACTTAGCACCACCCACCTCTCTTATTAGAGGTCACTCCTTCAATAAGAAACCTAGCTACCGAGGTAGTTGCCTCTCTTTCTAAAGATAGGCATATGTCCAGATCTGACCAAGTTTATGTTCATAGTATAATTATTATAACTATATAATTAATAGAAATGCTTTTGGATCTCAGAACTGCCCACATTTGAAAAGTTGGTTATATGGTACTCTAATACTCCTAGCGATTTTAGCTTCCCCCATGAGATAACGGTGGCCACTGGGACAACTCTGTAGCCACGACGGTAGGTGCCTGGACAATGTCAACACTCCAGGACTTGTAGGTTCAACATTATCAGAACATAAGAACCTCGATTTTCCACAGATTCTGTCCATCTTGGTCTTGTAGCTCAATATAGAAAATAAGAGAAGGTCAAGTATGATGGAATGAATTTTTCCAGTGATGGAAAAGCGGTGAGGAGAATGCATAGAGGAAATTCACGTACTTTTCTTCCCTGAGAGCCGATTGTGATGTGCCATAATCACATGAGGCCTCTGCGTATGTGCAAACCACCACCGATGTTGTTAGAGGCTGTAGTGCTTTATTAAGACATCCTGAATTTGCTTTTTCTCTTGCATCACTCATTCTCCTTCCTTTCTCATTTGTTGACTGAGATTTGTACTTAAACACATAAAGCGTGAATTTTTATCTCTTACTCTGGGGAGAGCAAGACAATACCAGGAATGGCCCTGAAAGCAAAATGCTTGTAATTGGATTTTGGATCAGATATTTCACTATCTGAAGGTAAAATGAATGCCTTTGCCTCTTTAAAGTGTGAAATAAAGTTATGGCCTACCGTAACATAGCCCGTTATTAAAGCTTTCAATTTTTGAAATTGTTATGAGATGTGAGGTATTAGAAGATCAAGCAGACATTGCACTGGTGGCTTTAAGGGTTATGAAACTTAGGGGGATTGTAGTGTGATTGACTGGTTTTTAGGACATTGCAGATCTTGCAAAAACACAAAGGAAATGATATGCTCTGGGCACTTAATCTCTAATTTAAGAAATATTTTAAAAGTCAGAGGCTTTCTAAAAGCAGCTACAAAGGAGATTATCCTATCCTACCACTGCAGGCAAGTCTGTGCTGAAATCAAGCCCAGGATGTAGCAGAGCAACTCAGATAAAGTATAATGTCTTATGCCAAATTTAGGATCATGGTAGACAAAGAATGAAAGCCTGAGCGCTGGGATTTGAGTAAATGAACTCAGGAATCTTTAACTCTCTAAATCCCTTAGAACTTCCTGGCTGGAAAAAGCCTCTATGAAAACAGGACAGTGCTTTTCTTGTCTGCAAACAGTGTCATGATTAAAATTGGAGCTTTGCTTTATGAGGTGACATCATTTCACATCAACATCCAAACTCACTATTCTGCTTTATCTTAAGGAAAATGAAAGGACCAGTTTTCAGTGTAAACTCTGACTGAAAATGAGCAATTTGAGAACCAAAATAATTGAGCGAGAGGGTTGAGAATAATATGATAGTGACAAAAGTTAACTATGATTAGGGGAGAATTTTTTTTTTTTAATAAGCAGTTGTTTACTGCTCAAGAAGTTTGCAGACATCTTAGTAAGTAGGTACATGTGCATAATATAGCTTGAATTATTTTTCATAAACATGAACTAAAAATGATAATAACAACAACAATAGTGAAATTAGGGATGAGAGATTTATTGACGGAGTGAGGGAGGTGGGTGGGGAATGGAAGGGGAAAAATAATAGAAGAAAAATCTCTGATAGTTGATAATTTATGACATACAAGCCACAAATCTGGTAGGAAACTCTGCACCTGAGTAATTGTTCATTTCTTGCTTTGGCTTCTTGAGACCAGGGACAAAAAGAAAGAACCCACCTTCAGTATAGGAGGATACCAGAAGTTCTTGAATACAATATATCAGTTTGAGGGAGGCATCCAAATTTCAGGAAGTGACAATGTAAAACAGAACTCTGGTTCTTTACACCTTGGATATGTTCAGTAATTGCAATATGGTTTGCACCAAAGTCAAGAAAATTATGATCAATAAGAAAATTTCAGTGCCTTGTCCTTGCAGGTTCAAATCGAAGTTGGAGATGCCACATCAGAGTGGCTTCCTTAATATAGCTTCCAAAATGGCAGAAGCCAGGTGGCAGCATTGGATTGGCAAGGACAGAGTAGACACAGTTATCTTAATGGGAAGCAAAGTTGAAGTAGTGCTTAGATTTCATTAGTTGACATAAATATACGGCATTGCCTAATACATAGATTTTGACAGTGGTATTCTAAAAGGCAAAATAGACAAAGGACTAGAGTTTGATTTATTTGCTTTATTTACAATATGTAAAAATAAAGATAGCTTCAAGTAGAAGATTGAACCTACTCCCCACTATTTAGCCACAGCTGATTATGTCTCTGGATGGACAGGAAAAGACACAGAGCATATATATATATATATTCTATTATTAATAGAATTATTAATATTGGTTAATATTGTCCCACTCCTTATGCAAACGATCTGTGGCCATCTACCAGGTTAGCACTTACTTACAGTAGGAGCTAGGGTTGGTACTGCATAGTGGAGGCTGGGTACAAAAAAAAAAATCAAGAACCTCCAAGATTCTAAGAGGAATGTGAAATGAAGATAACCATGCCTCATCAAATAGTGCTCAGATGTTTCCAAAATGTCTGGATATTCCCCAGGACGACAGAATTCCCAAACTGAAAAATAGCTATTACTTTAAAAGATAGACTTGAGTCTTCCATCATCAGGAATAAGTAAGAAGATCCAAATGTCACAGGAGTTGACATACACAAGAAAATCAGTGAGGCACAAGGCATTGGGTGTGCACTCAGTGTTCTTTCACTTCTCCAGGAAACTGACCTCACCTATCTCTGGATCATCCCTACAGTATATATGGTGCAACCGTCCCTGTGCTTCATGCTAACTGCAGAGCCTTGACCCCGAGCCTCATCTCCCCAAATGCTAATTTCTGCACTGGTGGCTGAGGCTTATCTAGACTCCACTATAGCAACGCCAGTGGCCAAGGCACAATCACCTAAACCATGGAGATGTGTCTCCCAACAGCACATGTCTTGGTTATACAATTAGGAATGGTAGTGTCTTACCATCCTCTGATCCAAATTTTAATGCCAGACATATTTTAATTTGAGGAAGGAGCCATCAAATTAATACCTTAAGTATTTCTTCTCCCAACAGGCTGTTCTGAAGCATGTTCATTCCATAGAGTTTCTCTGGAGAAATTATGTGTTACTAAACAAATCGATTTCTCTTCCTCAGACATCAATCATGGCCCTAGGTTAAACAAAGTTTTATTTACTTCTTATTTTCCCAAACCATTTCCCCATTTTTCCAACTCTCACTTAACTGGGATTCTGTATTTTCATAGAACATTTACACATAAAATTTATTCCAAATTGATTCTGTGCAACTAACACTCATAAGTAAGACTGCATTTCAGTTTAAATGATTTAAAATGTGCAAAGTTTTAAGATCACACCCAGTTCATACTAAACAACAAGTAAGCAACAGCTACTTTCATTATTGTTGTTAATATTACTATGAAGAGGTAAACCATGAGCATGATCATCAGTGTAGTGATATTAAATAGGAAAAAGCAATTTCAGAAGTAAAGCTTTCACAATATGATTCATTAGATACCACCTAAAATTATTCTAAATGATACACTATGTTCCATGATTAAGTGGCCACACAGTTGACTCTTTACATTCAGCTTGGATGTTATGATGTCACTTCTAATTCTTTCCTCTTAGGTTTCAGTTCTAGTGTATTCTATGCTACACATTATTTCATATCCGGAAGTTTCTTTTTTTTTTTTTTCCTAATTGTAAAACACACCGACACAGAGTGATCTAGATCCAGCACTAGATGCAGAGGTAACAGTGTTGCATAGGTGGCTCTCCAGCCCCACCATGTTCAAACCTAAATTCTCGTACTTGATGCCATATGAATTGGGCCCCGCCCCTTTAATGAAACCCATGCAACCTGAGACTACCACATAATTTTTATATAATTAAAGTCTTTTAATAAAAGTGTTAAAGTTATAAAATAGGTATACTTTTTAACAGATTATATTTTGTCAAACAATGTAAAATATAAATATCAGTGCTTAAAACTTTTCCCACTGCTGGATTTACGGGAGTCCCATTTGAGCTTCTCTGACTGTTGTAGTTTTATTTTACTTAAGGAAAATATTTTAGTTTAAAATTAAATACCATTTTAATCAACTTAATTTGGAGGCTGTAAGGATGAAATTTCTTAAAATATGAATACACTATGGATTATGTTTTAAATTTCTCCACCCTCTAAAAATTTGAAACTATGACTATGTTATTCAGAGGCATAACGAAGGTATGTTATTCTCTATTGAATTCTGTGTTCTCTAGGGAATCCTAACATTCCCATTTTTAGGGCTCTAATTCCTCTTGAGTACATCTCAAAGACTGAGCAAGTAGATTTTTCCTTCTATGTATTTATAAATTTCTACTCTTTTTCTGTTAATTTATAAAACACTATAATTTGTGTAGTCCATAAATTCTACTTTTCTTCATTTACTTTATTTTCTATTGACTTTACATACAGAAATTTAACATTTTTTTGCAGGTCAGTCTACATACTATTTTAGACACTTACAAATACTACTTACACATTTTTAAAAGATCTTGATTATATGAGAAATGATTAAGTGAAAGTCTGAGAAAAGACACAGACAGACACTTACATTTTAACTGAAGGAATCTTAAAATATTAAATTAATTATATGGCCTAGAGATACAAATCATGTCGCTATATAACTTTGGGAAGATTTTCTACATTCAAAATTAAAAATGAAAGTAAACTGCTTGAAATTTTCACATAATATATTTAATGAAATGCTTTTTGGAAATTAATCATGATGATGAAAATAATAGCAAATATATCACTACTATGATTGTAAAACATATTATTTATCATTGCTAAATTTGTGGAAAAGAAAGGATAGAGTCAGGTGTATTTTTGAATATGCTATAAAAATCACTGGGTTGAGGTTGGGGATTTAGCTCAGTGATAGAGTACTTGCTTCACAAGTGCAAGGCCCTGAATTTGATTTCCAGCACAAAAACAAAACAAAACAAAACAAAAAACCAACCAACCAAACAAACAGAAAACAAATTGGATTTTTAAAAGTAATCATTATGAACAGGGAAAGAAGAGAAGTAATAACATACCAAAATACAGTGTACTTAGTAAGAATTATTAATATGAGCTTTCTGTGGAATAATCAGGCTTGTCTAGAACATTAAAACAGCTTGAAACACGTCTTGCAGTTGAGAGAAATGTTTTTGTTCTTTTTAAAATTAAACATTGGCTTTTGGTTAATGAATAAAACTTGTGAAATTACAACTGTAACACACCTGTTATGTCTTCAATGTGTTATAGTCAGTGAAATACGGTATGAATTTTAGTAGAGCAGGACCCTTAATAGGACCTTTTCTTGTCATGATGTCATGTGAAGCCAAGGAAAGTCCCACTGGACTAAGAAAAATGCTACACTTAAGTGCATTCGCCTAACAGCATTCATTTAGGAATTTAGTGCACATGCTCACTCTGCCCTGCTAAAATTACTTTTAATATTTATTAAGTTTTCCTTTCATATATCTAGGTATAAACTATAAGCGACTTTTGTTTTTTCGCTTTTCATTTTTTTTTTCCAGAAGAGAAGCAGCTACAGGGATGTCAGCACATTTTCTTGACAAAATGACTTTGAAAATTGACATTCATATCAGGAAGGAAATTACATCTAAGGAAATGTATGTCAATAGATATCATTAGGCCCCAAAATATTAATAATAATCGAGAGTCATGCAATTTACTAGCAGAATTTGAAGTGGTATATATTTTAGAATAACAATCAAGTGATGAAAAAAGGCTTATGTATTTACCAAGTTGAAATAAAATAATTCAAATTAAATATTCAATAGAGGGCTGTAAGCATCAAATTGGTACCTATTAGTCATTGTAATAGATAGAATGAATTTATACCAGACAATATACCATACACTTTATATGTATTTTGTCATTTCTTCTCCCAAAAAACCTATTATGTTCAAAATATTCTATGTCTTTTTCATAGATAAAACAAAAAAATCATGAACTAATTTATCTGTGGCTACACAGCTTAGAAGTTGATCATACAAATGAACAATAAGGGGATACATAAAGTCTGGAATTTTAATCTCTATATAGGGAAGTAACAGAAAGATGAAATCCTTGAAAAGGAAATTTCACTTTGAAATATAAATGAGGCCTTTTTAAAAATTATAATATGGTCAAAATGGATAACTCTAAATCATTGTTATCAAGAGGAGTTTACAAATGATGAAGGTATAATAGTTATTCTTCCTTTCCTTTCGAATTCTACTTATATTTCTTTTTGTCCTCTTAGTATTGTTTGTGCATAAGTGTATTGCCTTGTTTATCATTCTGCATTACTTTATCTTTTTTTTTTTTTTTTTTTTTTGTGGTGCCGGGGATCGAACTCAGGCCCTTGTGCTTGCAAGGCAAGCACTCTAATCACTGAGCTAAATCCCCAGCCCCTACTTTATCCTTTTTAATTTTTCATTACTGACACACATGAAATTCTATGTGTGCTTTTATTTGCTATTGCTTGCGTTCCACTAATGTGTGATTTCTTAAAAACACATTCTCCATATTGTAAAAGTTCTACAACATTCTGAAAACATAAGAATTTGTTGACAGACAAGTTTCATAAATATATCACCCAAGCCATACAATAATTACTTGGAAAAAAAGACCTAATAACAATTGATATTAAAAGGAGCTAGGTATTCTTCAGAACCTATGTTCTGAAAACTTGTTTTTCAAACAATTCAAGAAGTGTATAATGATTTGAACAGCTGATGAGAGAGAATGTGCAATCAAAACAGATCAGAGCTTTGTATAAATAAGAACTGCTATTAGTAATAACTAGAGCATGATGGTGACACATATTTAAGAAGTCCTTAAATAGAGACCCAGGTCGACTGTGTTACATGATCCACATAGTTCAGTTATTGGCTTACCGTATGCTCCAGTAATGTCTCTGAATTTTCCTCTTTATATAGCTTTACTGCTAAGAATATGTGTCTCATAGAAAATGTTGAAGAAATTATTTTTTAAAGTCATAGAAGGATCATAAAATAAAAAAGATACCATTATAAGAGAAAATTGGTTACATTCAAGATAGTGCTGAAGAAAATTATACAAAAAGCCGGAGATGTGTAAGTAAATTTGCAAACAAGGGGAAAGAGACCCGAGATTGAATGATAGGGCACAACATTAAATATCTCAGAATTATGGAATATTGAACACTGGCTCAAAATGCTAGTCAAGAATGACTGGATAAAGAAAATGTGCTATATACACACCATGGAGTACTACTGTCTCATAAAGAAAGATAAACTTGAGTCATTTGTAGGCAAATGGATGCACTTTGAGACCTTAATGTTAAGTGAAATAAATCAAACATCAGATATTTATATCACATGGCTTCTCTTATATGAGAAATCCAAATTATAAACGGAAAAATAAAAGATAGATACTAGGAGATATGAAGGTAGATTTTTCTCAAATTGGAAAGGGGTGGATTGGTGGCAGGAATGGGGAGGGAGAAGAGGGAAAGAGGTTGAAATCAAGGTGTGTTATGTACATGTACCAACTCCACACAAGGAATGTAAACATTATGTACTGCAAGCATTTACTAATTAAAAAAGGGCCAAAAAATTGCAAAAATGTTCTAGATATTTCATAAAAGGCTCAATATATCAGATGTAAGAACATATTTTGATTATATACACAGTGCATGCCAATTCAAATTTGTAATACATTTCTGCTATACTTAATTACTTTCCACACTCAAATATGGCTCATTTTCCTAGTAATAATTTTGACCAAAAAAACCCAGCCTTCTGTTACTATATTTACATGCTTTTTATTTCTACTGGTATTTATCTTTCCAGTGTTTTTACAATGCATCTTTACACATATATGACTCCTTTTTAAAATAAGATAAAGTTATTTTTCTGACAAAGCTAGTCATTTATTAAGTTTATTGCATTCAAATTAAAAGCATGTCAGTATAGTAGGATTTTCATCTATAACATTCTTATGTTCTATTTAATTTTCTTTTATATGTTCTTTTAAATAACCTGCTTGTCATTATTTACTGAATGAAATATTTTTTTCATTTTATTCATCTGATATCTCTCTATATATGTATATGTCCACTTCCCTAATAATTCCCGTACATTAGGACAATTTACTTCTATTTAAATCGTCTTGCCTTGTGCATTATCATTCTAATGAATACGGGGCACATATTTTGAACACCATAAAACATAACTTAACGTTTTACTCCTTTATTATCCTTCACTTACAGGTATAGTTTATTATTGCCTGAAATTTTGGGCCTTTTGATATTATAACACGGTAGTGAAGTTCTCTCATTTTATGAAATCTTCCATATATATATTTTAATCTTGTCTTAACCATTTATATGATTTTCTTACTAATGGTAAAATGCATAGACACTGTATTTGCTTTCATTTCTACATTTTCTTCCATGCACTAAACATGATCTTTTGGAGTTTCTTTTGTTATATTTAGCATTTTAATTGAGTACTAAATATTTTGTATTAAAATTTAAGATAAATTCGTGTTGTTTTTCATCATTTTACATAATGGAGAAATTGGAATGTGTGTATCCAGGAAGGGCAGCAAAAGGGATCGATCGCCTTATTACAGCCATCGACTGTACTCTTGACCGTGATATGCAGCTTCCATGTGATCTATTTTTTCTCAGTCTCCTGTTTTAAAGGTATTCGTCTCTAGGATTATTAGTGTAGAACTTTTCAGATTGTTTCTGCTTCCTTTTTTCATATATTCTATGGAGGAACCTACACTATTTTTTGGAATATTTTCTCTCTTCCCTAATGTTGTGTTACACAATTTCAAAACTGTTCAGATGTCCCAATGTACCATTGGTGCATATTTCTTATGACTCCAGCTTTGTGGCTCCAGTCCGGCCAGAATGTCAGTCTCTGCAGACAAAGTATCATCTCTACCCAGGTTCTAATAAAAATCTTTAATTAACTGCACCCAACACACACACACATGCACACACACACGTCAAAACAACAAAAACAACCATGCAGAACAATAAGACAAGTAATCAGTGTTCATTTTTTCATGCCATTGAGGACTTTCTTTTACCTGTTGTGACTTCTGCCACCCAAACGAATATGACAGAGAGAGAGTGTGGGAGGAAGGGAGAGACTGAGTGGGGAGGGGAGGGAATGACTGAAAACAACAGTCTGGATGCTTGTGTTTTTTCCAAAATTAGTATGTTGAAATCCCAATCTTTCCAATATTCAGTGCACTCACACTTTGTAGCATATTCATGTGATGTACTCATATGCAGCAGCAGCAGTGGACTAAAACCATATTCAGTACAGTGGATGAATTTCACAAATTTAATTTTCAACAAAACTGGCAATATATCAATTTATATGAACTTTAACAAAAGCAACATTAAACAATGATGGTACAAGCCAAGATAGTGATAACCCATTAGAAGGAAGCATATAAAAGTCTTCCAGGGCTATTTTGATATGCTGTTTCTTGACCAATTTCTAGACACCTGGATATGGTTCAGTTCTTGAAAATTCATCAAGCTAACTGCCTATTCTTTTATTTAGGTACCTCATACTACTATCTAATTATGTAAAATTGACAATGTTTAATAATTTTTAATACAGATTTTCTTAAATTCACTATGATAATAGAAAATATCATTTTAAAAATGATCATTTCTGGGGTTGAGGATTTAGCATAGTGGTGGCACACTTGCCTAGCAAGCACAAGGCCCTGAGTTCCATTCCCAGCACCCAAAAGTATAAATAAAACCATTTTAAAAGGATTGAACTTTGATAAGTTCAGTCAAACATCACTGAAATGATTTTAGATATATTTTGAGAAAATTAGAAAAATATGACACTAGGTCAGCGTTATTATAGCTTGTAACAACGTAGACATTCCATAGCAGACATTCCACAATTTAGGGAATGTGAATAAATTTAAGTGACAGGTAATTAGGGTGTGATAATTTTCATGAACTATCACTCTCAAAAGAATATGTGGGTCAGAAGTAGTCACGTGCCTTCCAGGAGTATTGGCATGCAAAAATGCTACCTGCTGCCTTCCTCAATGAGAGTGCAAATTTGCTGTATTTTATTGCTGCCACTACACTCATTTTAGGTAGACCACTCTGGTCACAAGTAATACTAATTAGTGTTAGAATAAATAAATAACTCAAAGTAAAATAGTATTTCATACTTATAAAGAAAGGAAAAAAAATCTCTTACTCTGAAACAAAAAAAAAGATAAAAAAACAAAGCAAATTTTGTCACTTCCTCACTAGTAAAGGTAAACATGAATGAAAATATAAAAATTGACCTCTAGTTACATATTTTTAGCTAAAATAACAAAAAGTAGCTGTTTAAAAAAATACGATCAGTATAGTCCTTTATCCCACATCACCTTGTCTCATTAAATGGGTTCTGGTTCCCACTATACAACTTTTATTTATACACTCTTCCCCATCTCCCTTCCTAAAACTCTAGTAATCACTAGCCTACATTCAGGCTGACTTCTTAGTATCACTTGGGAAGTAATACGTTCTGTTTGTCTTTCTGTGTTGGCTTATTTCACTTAGCATAATATCCTGGAGTTATAGCCATTCACTGCAAATGACAGACAGTTGGAGAGCTATTGTTCAGAATGAGCTATTACACATTTTGTGAGAACATAGAAATGAGGAGCTTGAAAGCTTCAACTGCAAAGAAAAGATAAGGAGAAAGAAATTCTAATTACCTGATTTGATCTGTATGCTGTGTGCATGCATAGAAATATCACACGCAACATCATCAATATCTACAATTAATATATGTATAAAAATTAAATTAAAAGACAGGGTGATCACCTCTTAAATAATTACAATGTTTAGTTCATCTTTACTGCTTAAAATGATAGTTATATGCTAACATAATCGAAAGAAAAGTGAACTTAGTTGTGGCAGTTTTTTCTATAGTCTTATGGCTAATATTTCATTAATTTGTTAGTACAAGGTGTCCAAATTGGAAGGTGAACAAAGGAAGGGGAGGGGGAAAGGAACAGAGGGAAAAGAGAAATAAGAAATAGAAAGAAAAAATGGAAACAAAGCATTGGTAAATAAGGAGGGAGGAGGGGGTGAGGAGAGGGGAGGGGAATGGGAATAAACAGAAGCAACAAGATATATCATGTACAGGTACAAATCCACTATGATGAATGTTATTACTATGTACATCTAAAAATGTACCATTAAAATAAAATAAAAATGCTTCAATAAAAAAGATCTTTCATATAAAGATGTAAAAGTATAATATAGAAAACACATATCTTTTTGTGAAGCTAATCACTTAAGACTAATTTAAGACTTGTGAGCAGTTTCAAGGTAAAATAATCACTTCTAGACAAATTTAATATCATATTGTTGGGCAGTTGTTCATAGATAGTACTGAATTACAATAAAATTTTTTCTTCTTTCTTCCTCCTAGCCATCACAAAACTATGCTTCTTATTCTATCGTAGTACCTTATACTTTATTTGATTTACATTTTCAAGTGCAAAAACTAAGATTTAAATTGCTAAAATAGCCAGCACATGTAAGCAAAGCCAATTATAAAACTGATATTGTATATTGTTCACTCTATTCTTTCTCTGGAGTACTTTCCATAGGAATTCACTGCCTCCATTATGGAAACACAGGAGACTCAGAAGAAAAATGCCCACAATCAAATGCCTTACACAGTAAGACTTTTCTATTAATGTACAATTTTATCTCAACCAACCATTAAACATATTCAGTTCCAACAGCAGCCCCTTACTGTTACAGGCTCTATTCATTGACTAGAAAATTATTTTGTTTATTTTAAAAACTTCTCTTAAATTTTTCCTGAAGTTTCAATTTACAGTAAAACCAATGATACACGTTTATCAATAACTTCAAATATTGAACAAATGGAAGTTTCAATTTTATTTTTAATGAAAAATCCCAAGGAACCTGATTACTATATCGAAAACAATCATAAACAAGAATTAATGCACACATAATCAGAGTCAGCAAAAATCTGAAAAATTAGATACGGAAAAAAAGAGGAAGGTTAGGTTCACCTATGGAGAGAGATAAATAAAGCATACACACTTCTACACCAACGCATCACCATTAATAGCTGTAAATGTGAACACACCTGCAAAAGTAGAAATAATGGCAGATTTTTTTTGACCATGTAATCATAACACAATATACAGGACATAAAAACCATGCTAAAAAAATAATGTAGAAAAATTTGCCAACCATGAGCTTCAAAAATTTGAAAGCCCAACAAGTCAACAAAAAGTTATCCAAAGATGTTGTGGAATGCTCAGCGACATTTATGTATTGGTTTACCAAACAGGACCTGGCCAGCATTTAAAAGGACCTGGTAAATAGTCATTGACCTCTCACAAGTCTTATATTTTCCAAACCAAGGAAATTTATTTGGAGAACTTTAGTTTTATCTTAAACTCAAATATAAGCTGAAGTAAATTTATATATAACTTGATCCTCTAGTAAATCTCTAGGCTAAAGCTTATTTCTGTCTCTTAGGTGGTGTCTAATTATAATTTCAAATGGGAGGTGTTGAGCTTTTAGGGAATGCAATTTACTTCACTCGATTTGCTGTGGTTTCTGAAAATCTGTAGTAAAACTAGATGTTAAGTATGGTAGATGCTCTGAATTATTATTGTATTTAATATTAAAGAAACGCCGAGGGACTGGTGTCTTTTCTTTAATATTTTCAGAGAAAGGTCAATTCACAGAAACAATATCTCCCAATATTTATCTAAAGCTATGTTTGTTATTTTCACATCAGATGGTGCGTGTACACATATGCAACTTACTTAGAGAAACTTATGGCACGTTCTTAACTATTAACATTAGTCTTCCTATGAAACAGCAGGCTTATCATGGCCCCTGTGACTTGTGAGTACCTACCCAGGCCAGGAACCAAGACTTAATAACAGTGGAGTTAAGGCTTGCAGAGTGTTCTATGGTCTGTGTGGACTGAGAGAATATGAGAGGCTGGTAAGCAGGTACTCTTGGGGCACTTCTCATTTAATTACATGTCTATTGCAAATGTTGTCCTGAGACACTTTTCAGCAGGTTTTGGCTTCTGCTGAGGTCTGAGGCGTCTGGCCTTGCCATCATAAGTTAACTAGAGATTCATTCTACATGGCTTCAGAATCAAGTCAGCCCTTCAGCAATATGGTGGCCACTATCCTTGTCTCGGTCACCAAGACCTTTTGGTTTCTGTGTCATCTTGTGAGACCAGGCACATCAAGGGTCAACAACTTTGGAACACTTACTTTTACTGTGTGTGTAAGTGATAAAGCACCTGCATCTAAAATGCATCTGTTGTGTCTTCACCTGCTGAGAGTATCAGCATTACTCAACACTGCCTTTCCCAGGAGCAGCACGTGGATGCAGTGTTTAAATATTATTTCATACAGTGATATTTCTTAACCGAAGAAAGTTAACAGGTCATGTAACTGAGGGATTTTTAAACAGTTCATGAAAAAAAAGAGATATGTTTTGAGAAAAATTAAAGAGATGAAATTAGGACAATGTGAATTTTAATATCTCCAATTTATCTTCAATTTAATAGGGAATTTTTACCACTTGATTAATTTTAAAAATATAAATCACTCTTTCTCTGCAGAGTTTAGAATGCCTATGAAAGAAGAGATATATTTTGTGTAATTTCATATCAAATACAAAGAAAACTGTATTACAGATCATGTAATACTTGCAGATTGCTGAGCACACTGAACACCAAATGAGGTCTCTCAGAACATTTCAAGGCTATTTTAATTAAAATTAGGACATCTAGCAGGAAAATCATTACTATTCATCTTTCTTTCTCTCTTTCTATGTATAGATGATATAACTATAAGAACAAATAAGGGAAAATAAGGCAATGCAAAATAGCTTCAAAACCAATGTGGAGAATTTTGTTTCCGAGTTCGTTGCATCATCATTAGTGAAAAGCTCATTGTTGGAAGGAGAACTACACTAAGGAGAAAAATTAAGTGATTGCCACTTTGCTTTTGAGCAAAATATTTAAAGATTTTGATACTACATGAATTATTCAGAGTTATCTCTGAATTAGGACTTAGTAATCATAATTTAAATTAAGCATGAGTCTTCAGCATTGCTTTAAAACACACTGTTACAGGTCTATGGTCTATAGATGTCAGAATGATTTCCATCTATGCTTATCCTTTTGCAATTTACTACACAGACCGTTTCTTCAAAACAGAGTCTAAAATAATTAAAGCAGGAAGTATAATAAATATCATAGAGGTTTTGTAAGCCACATTTGCATAAAGGGTTGAATTATATGACTTGATGTCACTGACTAAATGATATGATGATTTGCAACATATTGATCGTGCTTTGGTAAGGATATTTCTTAGGTTTTTAGATGTGGTCACATATATTTTAAAAGTATATATAATTTTCTTGCATATTTTAATTATTTGTTGAGATAATAATATTTGGACATGTGTAACATAAATGCTATAATGTATTGAATTAATTGATGTCTAAAATGTTTGTATAAGCATATTGAAAATTTCATATCCGCATCTAACCTTTTTACAAATGATATTTAGTAAATGCTTCCTGAGAAATAACATACTCATTTGAAGAAACTAAGTGGTTCTTTAATGACAAGTAAAATGCTGATCATATAAAAATTAATTTATACACATTTTGTTCCAAAATTACTCAACGCATCATAGGAAGTATTTTAGTAATACATTTACATTATAAATTTAACTACCAATCAAATATCTGGGCAATAAATAAATGCCATAAAGTCTTTATAGTGTCTATTTCAATTTTGATTTAGTAATTTTCAATCTTTTAACGTGGATGTTTTTAGGCATGCAATCAAAATGAAGATACCTAATAGTATTGCCATTTTTTTCCTGTATTATTATATTTATTGTCATATCTCAACACTATGGTAAATTTTATAAACCAATCAAAGAATATTGACACAATGAAGTAATTGTCTATACTATCCAAAAATAAGTGTAAAGTCTTGAATTTGTTTTCTGAGCTATTCCTCCAAGCATGCATTTTTTTCGGAAAAAAGACTAGACCCAAAGAAAGATTGGAAATGATATCCTGCATTAGCAACAATTTGATCCAAGCGCTACATCTGACAAAGATAGCACACAGATACCTGTGGAATGACTACAATAGTGTGATATAAGGAAGGTCTGAACATTTATGTAAATAAAATTCCTGAGAAACTGTATCCAGTTCACTGGAATTATATAATGTAATATTTTCCTGGCTGGCTAGAATGTAATGTACTATACACTTCATGAATATATTTACCCTTTGCGGTGGTGTTGAAACTCTGTGTCCCACTAAGAACAACCTATACAACATAAATGAGATCTTCAATTATAGTTTCCAACTCATTATAATTATTTGTTTATGGGTTATTTCTTTTACAATAAGCACTTTGCTAAGCTACTTGATCTCAACAATTTTCTGGCTGCCGCTTTTGAGTTTTTCAGACATTCATTATACAGCCTGAATATAATTTTAATATTCCCGATCTTTTAAAATATATTTGCATATTGGTTTTCTTCATTATTTTCTAATTACATGACCTAGCCCTACAAGAAGGAAATTGTACAATTGATTCGATATTTCATTGTCTTGTAGCAGATCCAACAATTTTCTCAAGCTTTACCTGTAGAGGAATGGTCTGTTGATTTGCCAGTAGACCTGCCACATTTCAGACTGTAGAATTCACTGTTCTCTCTCGGATAGGAGTTTGAGTAAAATATTGATCTCTTCCTCCTTTATTCTGATCTCATGTGACTTATATATCTTTTGCATCACATCTGTGTATCTACTATTTCAGATGTCACAGAAATATTTATTTCAGTCAAATGGATGAATGCTAAATCTCACTACAGGAAACACTATGTCACTAGACCACAGCAATGGCAAACAACCTGACCTAATGAATCGGTTGCTTCTTCCCAGTGTGAAAGTTTCGTACGGAGAACGACATAGGCTGACATTGCCACTGGAGATCTAGAGCACTGGCCTTCAGGCGGGTGGCCCCCAGGGTTTCAGTTTGCCTCTCCACCGAAGGCAGGCTTCAGAATTTCTCACCAGAGTCACTGAACTTCAGTGCAGAAATTTCCTCCAGCTACTTTTGTTTGCAAGAAAAAGTGCATGATTCTCAAAATTCACTTAAAAATACTTCTTACCTCACACCTGCTCATTAGCCTACAAACATACGTGGGAAATTATGGTTGTGCCTTCATTCCTAACTTCTAGAGTTTTAAAGTACTTTTGAAAATCTAAAACTTGAAACTGTTAGTATCTCCTTTGAAAGGCAGAAGAAACATTTAAGGAACTTTTCTGAGAATTTAAGACATTCTTCATTCCCTACAACAGCCCTGAAAGTAAAAACGTGGTTATTTCCATTTCAGACAGGGATTCGGGGGCATGAAATGATTCCAGACAAGGCAGTTTGGCTTCACAGTCTATGCCTGTCTGACGAAGCTTTTTGGGACTGAGTGTCAAGCTACAACCCCAAGCCCACTTCTTTATTGCAAGATGTCAACATTGCAATTAAACATGCATACTGAGGTTCTAGTTTAGAAAAAAACAACTCTACATCAACATCTTTTGTCTTAAAAGAAAGACATGCTAACACGTGTGTGCTACCACTGGTCTATGCCCTTAACCACTTTAAAGCGCTAACCATTTACGCAGCATCCATATGTTTACTGTCAGTATTCCAGTAAAAATATACATGATGACATACACACATGTAAACGATTGCTTTTCTAAGGTCATAATTCAATTCATTTTATGGAGCAAGCCAGCCTGCACAACAAGTAGAAGATTTATAGCATTAAAAATACCAGTTTTAGACTTACTATACTAAAGATAATTTTAAAAGATCCTCTACTGGTTTATTGCATGATAGTTCAGGCAAGCTCATTGTCTATAAAATTAAATGTTGGCGTTGTTCAATCAGTAGGATTTGTCCAGAAATTTTCTAACACATGCATATAATATTCCTTTATATATTAACCTAACTCATAAATCCATAGCAATGTAAAAGATATTTGACATAGAGGCATGTTCTAAGAGCAACAGGAGAAACAGAAGTTTGAGTGAAAGGGGTCATATGACAAATCCATCAACAGAAAGGAAATCCGGGCATAATTCTATCAGTGCTGATAATCATTTAAAACACAAAAATTTAGTTTAAAAAATTCTGACACTAGTGTGATAAAGCAATATCGAACTCATTTTCCCATTTCATATTCTGTAAAGAGATTTAAATAACACAGAACAACTTAATTTACCGAAAAGTAAACTGTTGCCAGAATGTCTTTCCAACCTCAAGAGGTTTGATCAATCAGTTTATAAAAGCAATTTGAAAATCATGCCCCTGATTAAGCACCCCAGAAATTTCAAAGTATATTATGGGTCAGATGACTTCTAAAATAGTTCATAGAGCTATTTTATGGTGAACCTAGAGATACGTGTGGAGTTTGCTGTTGCATTTAACTGTATCAATTATTCCAAATTAAACTTCTTATTATATTGATAAAATACAATTTTAAAGCTATTCTATATTTTTTCTTTTTTTGTGTCTTATATTCGTAAGTACCAATATTATATAGTGAATACATAGGAATGCACTAAGTTACAGAAATATTTAAAAGTTAATTTGCATCAATTTGATTTGTTACTATGATGATAAAAATTATGAGCTGGGGATGTGGCTCAGGTGGAAGAATTTCCTCAGCATTCAGAGGTACTAAGTTTCATCCCTAGAACTACAAAATAAAACAGAAGCAGAAATCATATCTAGAATTACTTTACTTTATTTTTTCTTTCTTGGATTCACAACTCTGCTGTTTATTACCAAATCATTTAGCCTCCAAGCTTTTTTTTTTAATAGATTTTTATTAAAATTTATCTAAAATTACACAGACTTACAGGCCATTACACAAGCTTACAGACCACAATACATTGTGCCTTTTGCATGTAACAGCAAGCATTGTAAACAAGCACATAGATTCAGCATTAAATCACAACTACATAAAGTTACTGTAGTATCTAGTGTACATGTCACTGTTTTAAGTTTGGGTTATTAGGTTCTTGTTTTCAATAATCATTATTCCTCTGGATTCCCATTCCCTCCCCTTGCCCTCTTCTTGTTCCCTTGGACCCTTTACCTACTTTTAACTCAGAGTTTCACAATAAATAACATATGACCAATTTAAAGAAGACTTTTTAAAACTATACTTGCACATTCTTCATCCTAAACACAAGAAAGCCCCAGGATGTGAGACTCGTGAGAGGCAGCCTCCCTACTGTTGTCTCTTTTGTGTAAAACATACTGCAAGATGACAAAAATACAAAGAAAAGTGTTGGGGAAAAAAAAAAAAAGGTTTTGGAAGAAAATGTACCAGGTTGTATTTTATGGGATACTGGTGTAAAGGATGATAATAATTATTCATGGACAAAAGTATAATGTCCTGAGTCAAATATTTTGAGTAACTTTACATGTTATACCTACTTGGAAATTCAAAATGTGTGTTTACCTACCTACAAAAAAAACTTCCTATCTCAAACATGATTAGCAAAAGTTACATTATCTCGTTTAATTTTCACAGGTTTTTGAGACACACATTATTTCCCATATTTTATTAAAATTGGTTCATTAGGCAATTAACGGACTTTTCCAAGACACATTTAAATATGTGGAGAAATGCTTTATCACTGTCTTGTATCACCTTGCGTATCATTCCATATTAACAGGCATAGTAAGTTTTTTATATATTCTGTCCGGTTGGTCTGGGTCTAATTCCTAGACTGAAGCACAGAAATTCTTATCATGATGGTTCAATTTAGGGAAAGGGTGATAACTGTGTAAGGAAGCACCTCATAAAGGATGATGTAGGTGAGGTGCGAGAGTAGACTGGAAAGGTTGATAAAATTTTGATAGTTGATATGATAGTTAATATAAAGAAAAGGGACATTAGTATAAAGAATTCTTGAGAAAAAAGCACTTTAAGGTAAATATATATCAGACAATGAATATATTTTCAGACTAGGCAGTAGTAAAGCTGCATGAAGTAGCCTTTTGAATCTGAGGAGCATTGAGGTGAAAGTTGAATGGTGATCAGATGACTTGATAGTGTTACAACACTAAGGACACCAGAGGTGTGGAAGAGTAGCTGAGAGCGGAATTTTGGTCCCACCACTCTACAGACTAGGATCTCAAAAGAGTAGTGTAATCATTGTATTCTCCAATTTCCCATTTGTAAGAAAAAGAAATCATTGCACTTATGAACTTCTTTGATATTTAGATGAGGAAATATCTGATCAAAGTAAGAGTCACCATATAATTGCTTCTCTATTCTCCAGTGTCCAGGCTGAATTTCTACTTATTTTTAAAAATATTTTAAAATGTTTTTGTTTGTTATTAACTCAACAGGCAGACTGGAATAATTAAGAAAACGTCAGCCTCCTTTGGAAATGACATTAGGAGTATATCACTTAAATTCTATGATTTGAAAAGCAAAACAAAATATTTGGCATGTTTATCATTCAGATAGAGAGTTTGAGCATAAAATACATTATGAAGCTCAGGTAATTTTACACTGATTATTATAACTTAGTGAATAGAATGCATGATTTATTATACCTGTCTCCCTAAGTAAGATAAAATGTTTGAATAAAAAGTAATTTTAATCTTCAAGCCTAGGACTGAGTGTTAGCGGAAATAGCCGATTAGAGATAACTCTCTTGTGATGTAATGAGCCGAGAGAAAAAGGATCCGTTAACAGAAGTGCCCTTATTCTGTTAGAGAAATGCTGGAGAGTTACAAAGGGCGCAGGGACAAGTTCTGAAAAAGGTTTCAGCTCTTGTTACAGACTTTGTTGAACAGCAAGACTGTCTATTTAAATTGAGGTAAAATCTTATTCTTTTGTATCTTCTTGGAGAAAACACTAAAAATGAACATAAGTCTATGATATAACTATGTCTATGCTCATCATCCATAAAAACCACATCCATCCCAAACAAGAGAATGGAGAGTTTATAAAACCTATGTGAATGAAACCAGGGGCAGAGGTGAAATGCAGTCAGATACTACTAGTTGACACCATTGATTTGTCTTTTCTCCTTAAAAGAAAATAAAATTCACCTCTCTATATTTAAATTATTGCTATAAAGATTTATTTTTATGGATGTATATAAGCCTGATGATATTTTTGCATGATGAAAGCTCATCTAAGAAGATAGTCATGAAAGGCACCTTTTCAAATAAAACATCTTGATTCATTTTTGTTACTTAACAGTCATGTTGTAAGAGGTAATAGATTACTTACTATTGAGTAAGCAATATACTAGATGTTCAAGGTACAGCAGTGAAAATGTCAAATCATAGTTCCAGCCCACAAAATTTTAGAAGTAGAATAGAGAAACTTTACATTATTGAAATTATTACCAAAATCCAAGACGCCGTGGAAGGTACCCAAACCTGTTCTGGGACTTCATGTACAAGTGATTGTACAAAGATAGGTTAAGTTTCCTAGTGGTACCTATACTGTTTTTCCAAGAATTGATTAATAAATTATGGGGCAAGAACACAATAAGTAAACAGCTAATATTTTGAATTAAATTATCACACTAACAATACCGACTTCAATGAGAGAAAGATTGTTTGTGTTATTGAAAAGGTATTACACATTCCACCCCTACTGTCCTCCCCCTGCCTGCCCACCTTAGTGTAGGGAAATGTAGAAGATGCACAATGAGGGATTGTCCTGTGGGTTTGTCTTTTCAATTTTAGTTTCATTTTCTAACTCTTTAGAGTATGGGGACTCCTCTGCCCGTAAGGGAAGACTGCTTAAAATCAGTGTTGTCCTGGACAAAAGAGAAAGCTGCCCCCGCTTCCCGTCTGGATCCCTGCTCACTCAGCAGTAGGGCGTACTAATCTTGGCCAGTACTGTTACACTAAGAGAAGGAGAAAGAGGATGCATGCTGCTGGTATCAAAACCAACCTTTCCCTGTGTCGCTCAGGCCCCTACGTGCCTGACAGGAGTGCAAAAGCCTCACTACTTGTCACTCAGGCAACATCTCAGGTTTATGTCTGAAGAGAACAGTGCGGGGGCATGAAGAAAAGAATGAAGAAGAGTGGTAATGAGTGCTAGCTAGGGCAGAAGAAGAGCACAGGGCTGCCACTCGGATCTGTGATGACAGACAAATATGGCTAAAAACGGTAACAAAGTAGGAGGGAGCAGGCATATATTATCATAACATCACTTTCTTCATCCTCCAATGTCTTACCGGTGACATCTGTGAACTAAACACTCAAAGAAGGTGTGCTGAATAAGAACACCCTTGAGTTAGCTCTAGTTCACCAATCACTTGGAACAGAAAACAAGGTGGAAACTGGATGGAGGTGATCACTGATACTCAGTCCAACATCTGGCACACAGTAAATACTGAATAATACCTATCGAGTAAATAAATGAAGAGTCCCAAAGTTGTATAAAATTAACTAGGTAGTTTTAGAGATCAGGAGTGAGAGAGAAGAGTTGGGAACTAATTTTAGAGTTATTATACACGTTCCCAGATGATTGGAAAGATAATGGTTACAGAAAGAGTTACTCGTCAGTTTCCACCATGTTCCCAGCTGAGGAATATTACATGTTCCTGACATTTGAGAAGAAGGTGGAATGTACTTGCAGAAATGCGGAAAGGTATGAATGAGGCAAATAACCTGGCAGACCTTGATTCAAAGAAGTGAAAAGCAGTGTGGTTTAGTAGCGTGGATTTTAAAATGCATGATTTCCACTGCACATGTCATTATCAGCATGGCCGTGAATAGTGGGCAGAAATACTAGCTAGTTCGCAGATTTTTGAACTGAACAAGACTTTATTACTCCAAAACTCAAAAAAGAGTAACCAGATTTGGCACCCCTGTAATCCCAGAACCCAGGAGGATGAGTCAGGAGATCACCTTGAGTTTGATTACCGGCCTGGGTTACACAAATCCAGCCTGAACTGCATGCATAACAAGACACTGTCAAAAAAAAAAAAAAAATAGAAGGAATGACTTCCCATAAAATAAGGAGGTAAAAAGAGGAAGAGAAGAATTTCTGCCCATTTATTATTTAGATAGTAAGACAGGGAAAATATGTCTCCTGATTTACTCTTATCAACTATTAGTAAATAGCATGTTCACCTTCTATGCCTAGCAAAATAAACTGAAATTCAAGGAAGTAAACCCAGTTTACAAAAGACGTAGATTAATAGATTAGTATTACAGTTATGGCTTTGAAAGATTAAAGATTGCTTTGAAACATGGTTACTAATGCTGGCTGAACAAATCCCTCCGAAGACCCACACAGGCTAATCCCTAAAAGCCTGAGAATGTGTTGAATTGCAGATACGATGAAGGGGTCCAACTCTGAAATAAGGGTAATATCTTAGTATAACTGGGTGGACTTAAACTTATGAGCTCATAAGCATGCAGTAATTTCTCCAAGTTGAGTCAGGACATGAAATGTAAGAAGTTACAGAAATTCAAAGTATGAGAGAGACTTAATGTATCATTGTTACCTTCTGGATGTGAGGATCTGGATGTGGAAGGTTGGAAAGAAGTCATTGGGAGCTAGTAAGAAACATGTAATTGAGCTTTGATAGCAGATGGGAGCTGCCTTTAAATCATCCTAATCACTTAAAATGGAAGTATAATATTCATATATCTATCTAGCTATCTAGACAGAGAGATATATAGATGTGATCATCCATTAACAACTCTGAAATTCCTTTCTAGATAAAACCTCCTGAAAAGAAACTATTGAGTCATAAGCAAACCAATATTTACATTTCCACTTTTGTCATGAGGCCTGGTGGTTGTATTGTATATCTGGCCCACAAATAGAGAAATGACTAAGAAGGTTTGGCAAAGTGTGAGTGGGTCCGACAAATTTCCTGGGATTCTGGCCTAATTGATATTTGTTATGGAAAAAGTACAATTCCTTCAATTAGGTGAGTAAATGTATGTGGTGGAGAGTGGGGATATAGTAAAGTATCTTGTTGAATACTATGATAAATGCTTAACACATTTAATATGTAACTTGAAAATGACCTTAAGGGAAAAGAATCATTATCATCATTTAAGAGTTGACTAACCTGATATCAGCTAATACAAATCGCATATCATAACCAGGTTAAGAGCTATATTGAACCTAAATTCCAAAGTTTGTGACTTTGATACTCTTTTATATGCAAATACACAATATCCACAATCTTTTTCCTAGCATTGTACTTAATACAACCCTCAACTGAAATCAGCTTATTTAGTTTTAGCAGTTAGAAGAGATTAAATACAGTTTAACTCTAAAGTTGGTTGAAGCCTGCTCCCTAGATATAATATTCCAAACTTCAATAATACCATTTAAATATAAGAACACAAAACACACTATAAATGAAGAGAAAACAATAAAGAGAAGGAATTCAATAGGGTAATTTCCTTAATATAATATGCAAGTAGAGGATTCTGTAATTAACTGTTCTTGCAGATTCCAGTTTATGCAGATGTAAGTTATCTAATCACTACTTTATTAGCTTGCATAGACTGGATGCCTTCTAATGGCATCTGTACATTTTGTGCTTCATTGATGTTATAGGACTCATCACTATGATCTGGCTAAGAAAATTCTGTTGCTTTGTTTGCTCCTGTTGTGGTGACAGGAGGAATCACATACTAAATGTTTAACAGAGGAACTCTCTTTGAGTTTAACATCAAAACTACAAGTGGTTAGTGAAGTGTGAGGTTGAAACTCTTATTCACTGTATTCATCTTCATGCCAGAAAACAGAAAAAAGCCAAAATAACAAGCCTGCATGGATTTTCCAGTGATAGGAATCAATTAAAATTCAGAAGGAGAGAAAACGAAAGTCCAGAGCAATCTATTAATTTGTTTACAGTTGTTTGAATATGTAATATAGAAGAATAGTTTGGGGAATTAGCTGTAGATTGCGGGATATATTGATTCTGATGATATTGCCCACAGAAATAGACAAGTGTTTTTGATGTATAAACTGCTACAGTGTAACTTGTTTAGTCTATTGATTCATGTGCTTTGATGGAGTTGTATATGCCTGCTGTTCTGGGACTCATTGAAAAATGAGATGCCATTTCAATGTGTGGAATAAAGAGTATATTTAAAGTGAAAAGCCACTGCTTTCCTCTATTATTTTATTGTAATTTTTATTCTTTTGGCCAAAGTTTTGGCAGTGGCAACCAATATACTGTATGTTTTTCAAAGGAGTAAAAATAACACCTCAAAAATAATAATTTAAATTTGTTCAATTAAAATTAAACAGCAATTATTTTTAGATTCATAAAGTAGAAAGTTTAATAAAGATAAAATCCTGAGATAAAGAAACAGCTTAACTGAGAATAAAGTCCATATTAACATCTTTATACTTTATTTTTGACACTATAAAATAAAAAGTGAGACAACACATTACAGTAGGTTGAATTTTTTTTTAGATTGCAAAGATTAGAAATTGCTTACATTGGATTTCACATCTCATGAGCAATTAGACTATCTAAAGTTGGAATTAATATTTGTAAAAATCTTTTTAAAATAATATTCTAAATAAATAAAAATTCCTTTATGTAAATACTACTTCCTTAATGTTTCATAAATAAATAACAGAAAGAGACATTCTTTTATCTATTAAGTAAATTTCCAGAAAGGTTAATTTTAGATTAGAAGGTTTAATAATTACCCAGGAAAAAGGTTCTTAGACAATTCAAATGTCTCAAATTTGGATTGAAATCATCAATACACCACTCTACTTTTCATGGATATGTGGTAATACTACAATATGAGATGATCCATTCTTAATTTTTTTCTCTTTCACAGAATATATCTGAAGAGAGTTCGATTTATATTACAAAATATATTTCTTTACCAATATATATATAGTTACATACATATTCAGTTGCTAATGGTGATGTTTAAATAACCCTTGTCAACTTTTAAAATATTCACACACACACATACAAACACAAAGATATATAATTAAAGATAAAACTTTCTCTGCTTAATGTTTTAAGGTTTGAATGGGTTTATTTTACTTATGTAATTACTGAAAGGAGGATATGAAAGCAGAGAAATATATCCTCCCTGGGGCATAATGTTCTTGTCTAATCTGGGTTTCCTCAGTGAAGGTCATGTTTAAATAGACGCCATGCTTGGAAGATTACATATCTGATATTTGATTAACTAAAATGGTACAAATCTATTTCTTCATACTACCACATTTTTTTTTTTTTTTTTTTTTTTTTTTTTTTTTTTTTTTTTTTTTTTTTTTTTTTTTTTTTTTTTGTGGTGCCGGGGATCGAACTCAGGCCCTTGTGCTTGCAAGGCAAGCACTCTAATCACTGAGCTAAATCCCCAGCCCTACCACATTTTTTTTAAAAAAAACTAAACTATCTTTCAGCTGTGTTCTACAAGAAACACCTCTGTCTGGGTACATTGTGTTTGAGGAAACTTACCACCATCTTGGGCTGCTCAAGTAGATACTCATTGTCTACAGTGAATCAGTGTATCCACCCTTTTAGCCTTATAGAACGAGCTTCTTATACAAGTAAAACCAAAGAAGTATGATCAAAATGGTCAGATTCTTTGACAGTCATAGAATGAATTTAAATGTTTTATTATCGGGAAAAGTAAGATGAAAGGGGAAAAAATGGTAAAGTGTAACTACACTTGTTGCAAATAGGGAGGGGTGGGTGAATGGAAGAGAGGGGAGGGGAAGGGGGAAGAGGGGGGAAAACCAAGATGTATCATGTACAGGTACAAAATAACCATGTTGATTATGAACATTATGTACACAATGTACCATTACATGTTCTTGGTAAAAATAAAAAATTAAAAAAAATGTTTTATTATCGATTTTCTCTAGTGTTTTCTCATTGTTCTTATATAAATTTCATCGGTACATTTTAGTTATACATAATGATCACAGTCATCCTAGAGGTTTTGTATCTGTATGTGTTATATTTTAATTTTCTTTTTTTCCCCTTTCCTTCCCCTCCCTTCAATTCCTGCTCCCACTTTTATTTATGACAGCTTTGCTTCCATTTTTTCTATTTTTTGTCTTTTTCTTTTATTTTCCTTTTTTTTGTGTGTGTGAAAAGGAGAAGTTGTAGCATCTCCTACTGCTTCCGATTATGAGAGGACTTTGAGTTATCAGTGTTGACTACTAGGAAAGGCACTCACAAACTTAAGATGAAGGCTGCAGAAAAAAATGTAGAATAAGACAGCGCTGTGACCTTAATGACACTATTCGAGTCACTTGATTTAGTCTTGATTGAAGCAAGAACAATCTTTGGATTTCTTTTCATTATATGAATCAATAAAACCATTTTTTGTTGAGGCCTGTTTGAGTTGGATTTTCTATTACTTATTGAAATTTAACTCTCAGTATTTCATAAATGCTATGAAATATTCCATAAAGTTTTATCACTATTTGTTGTTCATAAATTGTCCCACGTGTTTACTGGTAAGTGTATGTTTTCAGCCCATGAAATAAAATTCATGACTGGAAAAACTTTGTAATAGAGCTATTTAATTTGTAAATTGTATTTATGGTTTATAGTGGTGCTATTTTATAGTTTATAGTAGTGTGATTTCCAAATCACCATTGTCTTTTAACAACCGGGGTCCTGTTAGGAGCAAATTGAAAACCACTGATTTGAGAGGACCTTGAATTTGTATAATCTAAGTAACTCATCAGTAATTTCTATTTGGTACCTCATGATGTAAAATAAATTTAAATTGTGTTGCACTCAATATTGATGAATCTTTAGGGGAAGTACAGATTTATGGTTTGTAGTAGCGTAATTTAAAAAGGGAGAAATTGTTATTGATTTTTCAAGATGGGTTTTTGATAAAATGGAGAGAGGGTTACCTTGATACTTGTATTATTTTCTCAATCATGTTAGGGTGAACTAAGATAACTTATTTTTTACTCTACATATAACTTTTTCTACCTTCTTGATTTGGTTAATAGAAAACTATGATCCAACCTGAGAGATAGATATGTGACTCAGGCTTATCTATATACTGTATTCCTCCTTCTGGAAATATTAATTGGCTTAAGGGTAAAACAAATGACCAAATGTCTGCAATAAAACTAAATAAATTATTTTTTGTGGGCAGAAATGATACATAAACTTTGGGAACAGCATCTTTTTATCTTTCTACTAATATTGGAAAACAATTATTTGAACCATTCAGGCAGACAACATGTTGGCCAAACAAATCTGAAGCAGGGCAAACAATAATGAGAGGTAGATGTACAAAAACAATAACGAAAACAAACACATGAAAAGTAGCTCATGCCTGTAATCCCAGCAGTCTAGGGGGCTGAGGCAGGAAAATTGCAAGGAGATCACCCTGGGCCACTTAGCAAGACTCTGTCTCAAAATAAAAAATAAAAAAAGATTAGGGATATAGTTCAGTATGAGGAACCTGAGTTCAATCCTCAGTACCATAAAAAATATGAATAAACAAATCAATTAACAAATAAAACTTATTAGGGTGTAAAAGAAAGCATAAAATCTGAAATAAAAACCAAATCAAACTTGAGCTATTGCTTTGATCCTGAGTTGTGTGGGTACTTTGTAATGAAAAAAACATTCAGCTGTATGCTACAGCTATTTGCTTTGGGAGGTCCATCACTAGCCAATAACACAATATTTAGTTATATATGCACAAAACAAGGCTACAAAAATGAATATTTTTAATAGGGAGAACATAGAATAGTATAAAAATATTTACCACTTTGCTCCTCAAGTTTTACTAACAATGTGCTTTCTCCCACCATAATTCGTATAGTGTGTAGTATGTAATCAGATCATTCGTGACTTGATTAGTAATTTCTTTTTTTTTTTTTTATCTTCCTATGGTTGAACACTATTCTATTGTTTGTTTTTTTTTTATATACAAAGTTCCTGTATTTTATTGGAAGTAATTTACAGTATTAACTTGAAGCAAATTGTGATAAAGATGCATACTGTAATCCTAGAGTGATTTCTAAAAAATAAATTTTTTACAATGCCTCTGAAAACTTTTACAGACTATTACTCATATGTAATAGTATTCACACTGTGTTTTATTTTTTATTTATTTTTTTTTAAAAGATACTGGATTTGCAGTGTTATTATTTTCCCTCTTTGAGATGTCTTTGCACTTTCTTCATGTTATTGTTTTTGCCACAAACTATTTTAATTTTGGGCAGCCCAATTAATCTACTATTATTCTTTTGTCAGTTATACTTCTTGTGTTGTATCTAAAACATGGCCTAAACCAAGATAATGATGATTTACTCCTTTTATTTTTCCTAAATGTTTTGTAGGTTTAACTCACACACTTAGTCTATCACCCTTTTGAGTTTGTCTTTGGATACAGTGAGAGTCACAGGTTCTTCGTTCTCTTTCATATTGTATACAATTGTGCCAGCGTAATGCATGGGGCCTTCAGCCCACCAACTTGTTTTGGCTCTCTTAAAAATCAACGTGTTTATATGTAAGGATTTATTTCCAGACTTATAGTTGTATACTATTTTTTTTTTTTTTTTTTTTTTTGTGGTGCCAGGGATCGAACTCAGGCCCTTGTGCTTGCAAGGCAAGCACTCTAATCACTGAGCTAAATCCCCAGCCCCAGTTGTATACTATTGATCTCTAGATTTATTCTTATGCTAGTACCATGGAGTCTTCATTACCTTGTCTGGTTGTCAGTCTTGAAAATGAAAAGTATGAGCACTGCAATTTGTTCTTTGTTTCCAAGACTATATTGACTCTTCTGTGTACGTTGCGTTTCTGTATAAATTTAGGAATCATTTTATCTTTGACAATTTGTACAAAAATACAGTTGCGGTTTTTACAGGCATGCTGTTCACTTTTTAGTTCAATTTGTAAACATTATAATTTAAGAAATCATTAAGTCTTCTGATCCATAGGTAGAGGCTATTTTACCATTTATGTAGATTTTCTTTAATATTTTACCAATATTTTATGGAGTTTTAGTGTATAAGTCGTAAGCAGTTGTTAAATTTCTAAGTATTTTATCCTTTTTAATGTGAACTATGATTTATTTAACATCATTGGAGAATGTTCATTACCATCACACTTGAGATTATTGAATATTGATTTTCCATCCTGTAAATTTTCTAAACTTAATAATCCTTAAAGTTGTCTGTTTATTACATTGTGTCATTTATAAATAGCAACAGTTTTTTTTTCTTCATTTCCAATTTCTAGATGCACTGGCTACAAATTTTAGCCTGAAGTTTTGTTTTGTTTCGTTTTGTTTTTTGTTTGGTTGTTTGTATTTTGGGGCTGGGGATTGAACTTCAGGGCCTCGTGCTTGCAAGATAAGCACTTTAACCACTGAGCTAAATCCCCAGCCTTCAAAGTTAAAGTAAATGTTTTTGATCCTGAACTCAGGAGAATCATCCAATCTTTCAACATCAAATACAACATTATCTCTGTGTTTTTTGTTTGTATCCTCTATCTGGTTGAAGGTGCTCCATATATTTATTACTTTTCAGCAATTTAAAGGATTTTTCAACTGCTTTTTCTATATCTGTTGATATATTGTTTAAATATGTATTTTTAATTATTCTATAGCTGTCTTTTAGTACTCCTCAAATAGCTTTTATTTTTTTCTCCTTCAGCAAGGGAAAAGCAAAAGCCATCGTTTTGAAATGTACTCAGAACTTCCCTCACAAGAAAGGGCTAATTTCCCGGGGAAAATAACTTTCCATAATCTTAACTCAGCTCAGGGAAGTAATTTTTTTTCCCCTCGAACCTTCCCTTGTCCTTCTTTCTCTATAAATGATGAAAACAACATAGTCAATAGGAATCAGCCCTTCAAGAAAAGACACTGGGAAGGATGCAGTCAGGGAAGATAGCAGACTTAGAGAAGAGAAATAAAAGGTATTTGAAGTATTTGAAAATTGGTTTATTTAAGAATAAACATATTTAAGAATAAATATTTTAAAGTATACACATGAATATCACATTTCATTTTATCCTTAAATTTATATCTTCATCCAAGTTGTCTCTCTAGTACACTGCAACTGAGGTGCCCTATGACAAAAAAAAAATGCAGCATAGTCAAAATTTATTTCCTCAAAACTGCTATCGAATCCTATCTGAACTGCCCCTGCTTCTGTATTTCAACTCTCAGTTTCAAAAACAAAAAGATTTAAAGTTAGCAAATGACCTGAGACTTAGACCAATCTCCTTCCTGTTTTTTTTTTTTTTTTTTCCCTGGGACAATGTCCTGGGACAATTACTGGTCTCAATTCTAATCATCCCCTCCTTCAGATTATATTCTCCAAGAAACACCCAAGGATCATTTATAAAATATAAATCATATTGTAACGTTCCTTTCAAGCTTCAGTTGCACCTCATCAATCAAATAGCTCATTACTGTCTTGAAAGTTCACATGATACAAGCACTCAGCCTGTGGAAAAATTGATTGAAATTGTATCAGATAAACTTGATGTTTTTATAAATAATTAACATTCATGGAATCTTTAAAATTTTGCTCAGCCACTCTGGCAAATATTCACAGATAGATTTTTCATTGCAAGTTTGACATGCTTGATGCAATGTGATTCGAGTATGCGGACTTTATTTTACTGTCCTATGATCTGAGCCAAATGCAAAAATGTATAGGCTGGGCATTAGTCAAGACCTACAGATACTGGTGTGGACTGAGGGCTTTTATAATGAATTTCTTATTAAACATGAGTTTTTAATAATACTCTCTCAAAGAGTGTTTCTCTTTTAGGTAGTTGATACTCATGTCCAAAAGAAAATGTGAGAAAGGGAGGGATTTAAAGGAATCTGAATGAGCAAACATTAACAATGAAAACTAAACTGTTAATATTTCTATTATGTCGTGGACTATGATGGCACAATAGACGAATTCACTGATGAGTTCTGTGTGAGTTCTGTTGTCTGTCTGCTCTTGCACTGCAAATCTACCTCTTACAGGCATTTTTTGGGAAACGCTTTTGTTTATAATTTCTTACATATCTTGATATGAACTTAAAATATATTCCCCTTACCTAGAACATGGAAGAACCAATATTTAAATTTTTTTTTTGTTTGTCTGTGATATTTCATGATTTAATTCTATTTTAGTCAAAATTTTAGTCAGCCTTCTTAACCTAATAGGGTATAAGTCCTATCTGAGTCCAGATCCAGAAGCCTTATATGAGTTTTAAAATTATAAATTAGTAAAGAATATATTACATTAATCTTAAACTTGATCCATAATACTATTTTACAAATAACTAAGTATTTTGATCTGTTTATAGCAGTTGAAATAAAATTGATTTAATCAAAACATTTTAAAGATTTACAAAAAAATTATTCACCATTAGTTTTTCTTTATTCTATTGTGACAAAAATTGAAAAATTTTGATTGCTTAGTAACTGTACTCAAGATTACATTTATTTCAGTGCAAATTCCAGTGTTTGAAATTTGTTTAAATGGGAAAAACTGAAATAACACAATATTGTTTTTATTTGTAAATACACGTCAATTAGTTATAAAAATTTGTAGTGATTTAAACTGTTCTCCTTAAACTAAAATTGTAGTAATTATTTCTTTGAAATATTATGAAGACAGGTAAAGTAAGCACAAATTTCAACATGCTACGTATAAGACAGCAACTAATTGTAAGATTTGGTATTTAAAATTTCACATTTAAATATCTCAGTAATTTGGTAAACGATACACTTTCAGTGTTTTATTACTCTTCAACTTAAATTCCTCTTTATGGAAAAACAATTTTAGTGTTAAAATACACTATGTAAAACAATTTCTTTAAAATATTTTAGATGTGTTCTTTAACGATCTTTTAGATGTCTATATTTCAGTTAATGAAAAATTTTTTGCATGTATATACCTAAATAGACATACACAAACATACATATATGTGTGTGTATATGTATGTATTATGCATAAATAAAAACTAAACAGATGAACATCTATTGTAGCAGTTAAGGAAACTATGAGTTTATAAACCAGAAAAAACTATGTTAATTCGAGAGATTTTATGCTTTCTGTAGACTGATACCACTGACTGTATCACCAAAGATTATATGAGAAATTCTCAGAAAAGGAATTTCTTTGATAGTAAGAAGTACAGGGAATCTTAGGAGATGAAAGCATATAATTTAATGATCTGGCACTATCAGTTCGTGTGCTACATCATTTATATTGTTCTTTCTTTTTCCGCTCCTCTCCTCTCCTCTCCTCTCCTCTCCTCTCCTCTCCTCTCTTCTCCTCTCCTCTCCTCTCTCCTCCTCTCCTCTCCTCTCTCCTCTCTTCCCCTCCCCTCCCCTCCTTTCCTCTCTTCTCTTTTCTTCTCTTTTTCTCTCTTTTTTTTGTCTTTTTCTTCTAATATAACATTCATATATTTATTTTTAACTTCAAATGCACTAGCATACAGCATTAATGATAAAAGATTATTCTATTTCTATGATTTTTGAAATCTATTTATAGTGTTTATATTTTCTTAAAAACAATTGTATGTTAAATTTTAAGTATGTCTTCCTTCAGAGCAACAGTGATGGTGAATTATTAATAAATTATTCACAAAATGAAACCAAAAAATGATTAAATGATCTGATGATTGTTACAGAAGAATCGAAGAGATTCTACTGTAACAATTAGAGGTATTCCATCTTTAGTGCTCTGGGTTTCCAAGCATTAAGGCATGTTACCAACTAAAATTATGCCGTTCTATACAAACAGCCACATTCAAGAACATAATGTGACAGACTTAAAATATACAATTTGACCACCAATAGATTAACTATTTGAGAATGACATAATTATCCTCATATTACAAGGCATAAAAATGTTGTAAATATTTAAAAATAGGAGAATAGTAAGTAAAAGAGAAATGGATTTTTTTTAGGGTTTCCCTTTTGATATTAAAGGAAAGTCTAAATACTCAAATATTTTATTAGGAAAACTGGTATCATTTTTGAACTCAGTGATAAAAGACTGAGTAAATTAATGTGATCATGAGGAAAGGAGAAATATTGAACACTTCTGGGTTTATGTGTAATTTCTCAGTGAATCCATTACTTCATAATTACTAAAGCTAAGACGCTGCAAAGAAAGAATGATTCAGTTCCTTCGGGATAGGCAATAGTTACATATTCCAATATTACAAAAATAGTATTACTGTATATTCTAATTTTAGGCAAATGTCACTATATATTATACAAATTTATGCAATTTTTCCCTACTTAGTCAAGAAAAATATGCTAATTTTTCTTGTGGTTCCAGCTATCAGCCTAGTCCACTCTTTGTAGAAAAACACAAGGCAGTATTTTGCATATTTCTATCAATTATTTTACTTAGGCAAGGAAACATTCTACACAGTATGTCCCCTTTGCATAGATTAAAGCCTCTTCACAATTGCACATCATTTATGAATAGATGATTTATAGGTGTTTTTGACAAATGTTCTCTTGTCAGTTAAAGAACAGCAGCTTGAAAAACAAACAAGCAAACATACAACCTGATACATTTGATTAAAATACACAGTGATCTTTGAAGTTTTGCATGTAATATTCTTCCAACTGCATAGTTTCCTTCTAATTAGTTGATATTAAATTTATAATGCCACTACTATGTTCATGTGTTTAACATAGCACAGAGAAATTGTACATTTCCACAACATCTATTTTTATTGTCTATGTGGTTACTCTGCGGAAAGAATGCAAATGCAAAGTCAAAGGCACGAGAGCTCACCTAAGTGTGAGATCAGATGTGAGTACCTCTGTTACTCATATCTTAGGCCATGATCAACTTGCCTGTAATTATCTCATGAATGATGAAAGCATATTTCCATAATTGCCTTCTTCCCAAGAGTGCTGGCTTATTCAATGACTCATTAAATATGAGCATTTGCTGTATACTGTGTTTCAAAAGGGCAATCTGGCAACAGACCACTGATAACAAAGGGCAAGAAACTAGTCCCAACTACTGTGTAAAAATGACAGAAAAGAGACTCAAAGAATTCAAGTAAAACTAAGATTGTTTAAATAAGGAGGATATATGAAGACTCAGGTTATTTTAAAATGAAGTGAACACAAACAAAATGTCAGAATGTGATTGGAACATTTTATCATTTATAAATCATAACAAATTATTATTCTGAAAAGCATTTAAAATTCAAGAATGCTTAAAAATATTATACAGGAAGTGGTTGCTTCATACATAATCAGTTGTCATCATGGTAATATTAACACAAATACGGCTATTAAAGATAATAATAACACTTACTAAGTATTTTTCTTCCTGGAGCTGCTATAAATTCTTGGATATCTTACTGCACTAATCATCAGAGCAAACTAGGAAGTTACATTACTTTCACGTTGTTGATAAAGTAACTAAACCACACAGCATGAGGTAATATCCAAAACCCAGCACAACTGAAGATAAATCCAAGGAATCTGATTTACAGAAACACTGCTCTCAATTGCTTCTGTGTACATTTCACCAGCATTAACATTTTAATTACTATGTTCCCAACTTCCAAACTCTCTAACAGAAAGATTTGAAAATAAATCTGTTCAAAATTTGGCTGTAAAAAATGTAACACATGATATGTTTAGATAATACTTATTGTAGAATGTCACACTAACTATAACTCTTAATCCAAGGTGGAATGTGGTTTGGAAGGATCTGTCGGCTTCCTGGAAGAAACAATAGTACCGTGACTAAATTTGAATAAGATAAAATATTCATACAACCATAGATAGACGTCTGTTCAAGTATATGGATTATACCAATATTAAACACACAATAATGAAACACACATAATGATACATAGGTAATATCCTAAAGACATCAGCTTGCATTTTCCATCATAGGTGACCATTTTCCTCTTAAATTTAACTATTAACAAGATAGATCCTAGTGTGTAGTATTGTATGCTGAAGATATTTATATCCTTGAAAAATATAGAAATTTTAATGACTATATATAAAATTATATTTTATTTTCTGGTATTATTTTCAGTAACCAGAATTTTGTCTTTGGTCTTTCCAAAGGACATCGATCAAGGTGAAATCAGATAGCCTTTCCTATTTTTTATTTCAACTACTACACTCAGAGTTCATTTAACATTTTATTTTTTCATTTCCTTCCTCTCATTCTCATTCATGCCTTTTCTGTTGTTATTATATAATTAATAGTATTATACAATATTGTACTCTTTCATATTCACCTATTTATGTTTTTTTACCATTTTATTACCTTTCTATATCTAACAGTTTATTTTCATCTATTTTATAATTTTTTTAAATTTATTGGAGTTCCCTTTTATGCCCTTGTTTTATAGAAGTACTTACATAATTGTATTTGCAATTTAAAAATTGCACAAGTTGAGATTGTATTCCTGTGAACTGTCAGAGAAGACCCATGATGTGAGTGTGCTGAGTGTCCTGGCCACCTCTGTTGGGCCCCACCCCATTTCATCTTCAATCCTAATCAGAATGCCTGGAAACATTAGAATAATATTTCCTAACTTCGTGTTAAGCAAGCCCCTGGGTGAGATTTTACCCCGGGAATATCAGCTACTTGAAATTTTGGAAACCAAATTAGAAATAGAAGCTATTACTGCTTTGGCAATGTGGAAAACTTGAAGCTTTTGGCAGATATCTAATGGAAGACATTTCTAGAAGCTTGTAGCTCCTACATTTTATGATAGCAGGTAGTTGCAATCATTCCTGTTGGTTTCTTACAATAGGAGCAGCTTTCTAAGCTTTTGATCTCCACCTCAAGCTCCTTGCTAAGCCTCCAGTGCCTTACATGTTTATGATTGAAAATCCAGGTTAGATTAAATTTCCTTGAACAACCTCTGAACAAGATAGTCATCAATTTTCAGCTTTTGTAAAGCAAGTTTGCCATCATAAATCTTTATATCAGTAAATGAGATACCCATATAAAAGCAATTGAATCAGATCCAATGGCCCAAGTTTCACAAGAGTTGCAGTTAACAGCTACATTTCAGAGATATCAGAGGTAACAGTTTGGTAGTAGAATCTGTTATCCAGCTACTGTGGAGTTTTGGTAGAAACATTTTAATAAAAGTTGTGACACTGGAGTGCTTCCGTGCCAGTACTTTGGGTAGCATCTTTTATGGTGTAACCACATTCTTTTTCCTTCAACAACAAGAGCTTCACTAAACTACCCAGTGCTTTTTAATACTTTGATTTTCTGCTTGAATTTGACAGTTTGTGTACCATCTAACTTGGAATGACAGAGTAACTGCACTTGGAATGATTACAGACAAGGAGGGGGACCTGGACACAGTGGGAGAAAGTTCGTGGACTGGTGGTATTAAGAGCAGTGAAAACCCAATTAGGAATAATGGACAAGGCTATTGCAGTATAATGAGGATGACTCATCCAATGACCCTCTGTCATCACCTGAAAAAATAAGCCCATCGTAGGAAACATTCAAATTTATAAAGTCTGACCCATGCCGCTTGCCAGAACTCTCCCTAGATCTTTATGTTACTGTCTTCTCATAACACCTAGCATCACTGGATTACTCACACTTGCATTTGGTTTATTCATAGCTTGTTTTAAGAAATGTTAGCTCCCTGCACCAAATACGTTATCTCTTTTCACTGCTGTGTTCCATTAGACTAGAAAAATAAGTGAAATTGAATAGGTGTTGAATAATTATTTCTTTATTTTGTGGATGAACACAATGGAACACAAATGTATAGCAGAAAATTTTGAGAATGACTATTTCAAAGATTTTGGAGGAAGAATTATTCTTTTTTTTTTTTTTTTTTCTGGTGCTGGGGATCGAACTCAGGCCCTTGTGCTTGCCAGGCAAGCACTCTAATCACTGAGCTAAATCCCCAGCCCAAGAATTATTCTTTCATATGTTTTGTTTCAATAAGGAACATACAAGTTTTATGATTATAAATTCTTAGTAGGTTATACTAGATTCTATGTAACTTCTATGATTATCTGAAATATATGTCTTAAATTTTTTCAATAGCATACCTAAGATAAAAATTCAAATTTCAAAACCTCTATCAAATTTCAGTATCACTTGTTCACATTGTATATTTCTTATGGAAACATTTGGAGACTGGAAGAATGGGAGTATAATCCTTTCTTTCATAAAAAAATAAACTTATAAGAGGAAAGGATTATTACTCAAGCCCCATCCTCACATTCTTTCATTTCTCCAGACTGAATCAGATTGGAGCATGTTTTTTGAATAAATTATAAAGACAAACCTGAAAGTAGAAACTTACATGTAAGTAGTTCTAAAGTTTATAATTTAAAAAAAATCAAGAGAAATATGTCTGTGGATGATTTCTGAAAACTGTATAAAATTAGGGTTGAAAATAATTTCCATTTGGCTTCAATTTATAAGTGCATTTGCCAGATATTCTGCACTCAGTGTGTTAGGTCAAGCAGATGGGAGTGTTTATAATCATTCTTCTTGATTAGTTGACACATTTGGATTCAGCAGTGTGTTATAAAATCTAAATTTGAGATGCCAGAAATTCCTGAATATATTGTAGTGAAAAAGAATATTGAGCAATAAAAATTTTGAGATTTATCAAATACTTACCCTCACCCCAAAGTATGTCCTCTGAAAGACCCAAAGATCAGTTCACTCACCAAGACCTTAAGAAATCCACTGAAAAAAAGACTTTCTGGATTTTTCAATACGTAGATGGAGACTGATTGTTCTCTACAGGGAGATATTTCAGTTAAATGCTCTTTTTGATTTCAATTAGAATCCAGGATTCATAGAACATCAGTCATGTTAGGTAAATCTTACTCCTAGAGTCCCCCAAGTGGAATTGTAGTCACGTTTTTTTTTTTTTTTCAGGGTAACTATGCACTAGAAAAACCAAAGTACTCAGATAATAATATTACAGAGGTTGTTTGAAAATGGCCTTCAGCTAATTATGAAATCAAGCAAGTGAAAAACCTCTGTGGTCTGTGCTCAGGAGCAGCTTACTTTGTCAGGTGATATGTATTTTTCTCCAGTGTGTCTCTGATCCCACCTAAAATTATTTTTCTGTTCCCTAAGTGTACACAGGCTAGGGTGTAGTGTGCATATCTGCATTCTCAACACTCAGGAGGCCAAGACAGGAAGTTCACAAGTTCAAGGCCAGCCCGGACTACATAGTGAGATCTTGTCTTGATAATACAGTAATTCAAATAAAATAAGTGCTGTTAACTGGAAGTATTATCTTGTCAGGTTTAATTCTCATGTGATCATTAGAGCATGAGAGGCCAAATTGAAGTAATTTTTCTCCCAAAATAATATAACAAAGACAACACTATTTCACTGGAGAAAACATAGATTTATATCAACATGAAAGCAAAAAATATTATCTGTGTTTATTCTCTGAAAAAATAAGATTGGTGTAACATAAGCTTTATGAACCATCAATTCCATATTTAATGATTTTCCTTATGTGTCTTTTTTCATTGAATAAATCAATACAATTTTAGAATTTTGAAGAATGATAAAACTGTCCCATGTGTGGGTTTTTCTTTCTTTCTTACTCGAATATATAGAGAGCATTAGGAGCCATCGGCAGAGGTAAGAGCAGGCCATCATTCTCTCATACTGGGTTTTATCAGTCCTTGGCTCCATGTCAAAACTAGAATAAAAGGGCCTCAATGGTTCGGTATGCCACAGGGCACTATGGAATGCAATTTTATACCCCCTTGCTTACAAGACTTTAAGAACACAGGATATAGGATTTTATGTGTGCTATTAACACATTTTTTACACACAAAGTAGATGATTAATTCCATAAAATTATGTGTTGGTTATTTCTGTTGATGCAGAATAATAGGGTTTATCAAATTATTTCTAAAAAAAATAAGGCGACTTCATTTTTTAGCAATCTTTGAAACCATGAAAATCACATTTGGTGTGTTAATCTTGCCGTTTCCCGTGGAATATAGACAGAGCAAGGCAAGATCTCTAGAAGTCCACACTGCAGTTATGAGGAGCTGTTGGCGGTGATGCTTATGAGTGATCCATAGGGGATTATGCTGCTCATGCTAAACCTGTTGGACTAAGTAGTGTTAGCAGATAGTCAAGACTTCATCAACTGGCAGTGACATCTATGATAGCAGTCCGAAAAAAAACCCAGAGGCGCAAATAGTTTCATGAGCACCACGCTCACTCTTGAGCATGCTAACATTAATTATACTGCTGTCCTGTGCTCGATTCATACTTGTAGCCTTTGGGAATCTCCCTGTGACAACTTAACCACGAGCTATCGAACTATCAAAACAGCTCTAAAATTACAAGATGTCACTAACCCAGTGTGATAGCTCTGGTTTCATAACCCTCTCCAGAAGGATCCAGGAGGGTGAATGAGAAATTAATAAGTATTAACAGTATGTTGTAAATAAATTTTAAGGCGCACGTGTTGTCTCCTAGAAATTATTATGTGATTCTAAGATGAAGATCCACTGTTTGATTTGTGGTAGTGATTAAAGATCTACTATTTGATTTGTGCTAACTCAACATTCAAGGACTTAACTTCATTGGTGTATTCATGTTGACTCCCTTAATAGGGAAATACAGTTTCAATTAAACACACGAGAAATGCAGGAGTTATTATGACAGCCAAGATGAATTTCTAGGGCCTTCTGTAATGATTTCACTGACAACAGTCAAAACCTGAAGGACTCAGATCACTGTAGAATTGAATTTTTGATTGTGATACATGGTAATAGTCTATCGAATTTGAACATATTCCAGCTTGTGTGTTTGTGTGTGCGTGCATGCCTCTTAAATTGCTGAAGCAAAATAGTTGTCTATAATTAACTTGTGGTAACCTAATTACTCTTCTGGTAATGATATGAAAGTAATACTAAAATATAGCAAACAATTATTTACTTCTTAAAAGGTGTCATACACTGTTCTGTGTATATTTTATAAACCACTAATTTAATCCTACATTTTAATATAGGTATTATTGAGATATGCATTTTTCTGCTGTATGATACACACTTCTATGGAAATTAAATAGAGTTAAATTTAAACAATCAAAGAGGATCGAAAAGTAGGAGAACCTGAAATCCATCTGGTGATTCTTTACCCTTTTTCCCTCTTTGCAACTCTGAAAGTTTTGAAGATATTTGTTCATGTTCTCACTCATTTTTCCTTTTTCCCTTTAGCATTTCAGTTCTAAAGCTAAAGCTTAAATAGTAAAATTAACAAAGCTCTTGATTACTAGGCAGGTATTAATATCATTATTATTTTAAAATATAGTGCTTGATTAAAATGTAGGGTTACCATGTTATGATCTTCATATCAATTTAATCAATAACTGGAAAATAAAGACATTTTTGTTAAACATTAACAACTGCAGGAAAAGCGTCAGCTCTTTGTAAATGTAACAGCATCTTTTGGTGATTTGTGTGGATCTATGTACACTGATTCTTGATTATTTATAACTGATTATTTTTAATTTTTACTACTTTTTTATTTTTGTTTTTTACTGAGTGAGCGCTGGGAATAGAAGGAGGCTTCATGTCAACAAACACTTAGCAACTTCCAACAGATGTTGCGGATCTTCACTGACTTGTCCTACAATCAGCTGGGCAACTGTCTCATTTTGATTCCTTGTGAAATCCCATGTATCTATTTCAGTCTGACTGACAGGTATAGATTTTTCTTTTGGTGATTTTTTCTATATCATCCTGAATGAAAGAATGATAGACAATGCCTTCATAAAAGACTTGAAACAAATTTTATCTTTCTCTAAACCTGAAAACAGCAATGCCCAGTGAACATTTATGGACGTATATATAAGATACAAAAGGTTTGCCTTCTTATCTAAACTTAGAACCATAGGAAAAGGACGTATTCTATACATGTGAATTAGTTTAAATCATTTTATTTTACAAAGGCCTTAGTTGTATAACCATCATATTCAGCAAGATCAAGTGAACAAAAAATACTTTCTTTGAAATTGCCTAATATCATGAATACTACACTTGATTTTAGCCAAAAGGCTGAGAATGATTCTAATATCATGAATATAGTAATGTTACTAGTAAATAAACAAGAATATACTGACTAAACTAAAACATGGAATTTCAAAATTTGGGTTTTATTTTAAATTAATATTGGCTTTCCTTCTCTTCTTTTGGGTGAAAAACATTTTTGACCTAAGCTTTGTGTATTTTTAATCTGTGCTTCTTTAAAATAAATATAACAAATTAAAATAAATTTTGATGGTGTTTTAATACACACACATAAATGAGTAGTACTTCAGAATAATTTTTGGCTACACAATACACTTAAATTCAAATTATTTTGTTGATATACCATCTTCAGCACACTTTTAAATTTATTTTTAAACATTCATGGAAGATTTTTTTCTTTTACTGTATCCTGTGATAATGAATATTTGTCACTCCTGAAAGACAGTAGGATTTACTGCTTTAAATAACATAATTTAAATGACTAATACCAAATTCATCAAAACAAGATATAATGTATAGGATTGCCTTTTGTGTCATGAAATAAAGATATCAAATGAAGTTCTAAATGAAGGTGACACATTTATGTCTCTTTCAAGAGACATAATTTAAAAGGGCCAGCTCTCTCTCTCTACATACATATATATGTGTGTATGTAGATATAGAGAGAGTACTAATCCATATAACTAACATAAATTCAGATTCATCAAAGATGATAAACTATACAAAGATGATTAGTAATGGAATACTTGTAACCAAACTCTGCTAATTTCTTATTGAAAACATTAGTTTAAAATCCACAGTTTGTAATATAATCTTGAAAAACGACAAATGTTTTACTTAAATTTTCTAGACAAAAGATTGGCACTTTGTTCATTTTGTGGCACAGTAATACAAACAAGAACATCCTAACAGAAAACAGTTAATGTACTAAGAATAAATCACTAAAAGCAGTTTACGTGGATGCAGGAATATTTCAGAGATAGATTACTTACCTAGCTTGCATCAGGTCTTGTGTTTGATCCCATAGAAGATTTAAAATTTCAGGGATAATGGAAACTGAAAAAAAAATGGGAAAGCATTTCAGTGCTAGAAAGTGAGAGAACACTGTGCCTGAAAGAAAAAAATGTGGGAGTATCTAAGTTTATTTGGGATTCCATAACAAACAACCACCTAGTGAATGCTAAAACAACGTGATTTTGTTTTCATGAGTTTGGTGGCCAGAAGCCCAAAATCAAAATGTCAACTCAGTTGTTTTTATTGTTGAATCTTCTCTCCTTTGCTTGTAGATAGCTATCTTCTGCATTCACATAGGATTTTCTTTGTGTGTGTCTTTCGCTCTTTAATAAGGACAGCAGTCAAACTGAATGGAGGCCCAAGTTCATGACCTCATTTTACCTCAATTACCTTTTTAAAGGCCCTGTGGCCAAATACAGACACACTCTGAGTTACTGGAAATTACAATTCAACATAGAAATTTGAGAAAACAACAAATGAACCAATAATAAGGAGTAAAAAGCTAGGACAAATTCGCCCAATAGGAGGCTTGTGTAGAGGATTTAGCTATAGCCAATGTACGTTGCTCTCTTATCCCTTTATTTCCCAGCTAGATTTGACCAGGAGTGATTAGGGTCTTGTCAATCAGCACATTAATGTCCTGCTGGACTCCCAGGGAAGAGAGCAAGGTGGAGGGTAGAGTAGCTGTGTGTGAGTAAGCTCACCGAAGTGTGCATATCTTGTCCTCGTCATTTGTCTGAATGAAAAATCCTTATCTCCTACTCAGGATAACCTCAAATTTGCATTAGTATCTGTACTATTAAGAGGAAATTTGTTTGACTCCCACTCCTGACAACAAAAAATGAGTGGATTTATTTAGGCATATTCCCCCTGAAAATAAATGTAAGCTTCAAATTGCATAGATTAAGAGAGTGGATATAAATAGAAAATTTAATTCGCATAAAATATAGCTACGAGAGAAACATTTTCCAAACTATTATTAGACTTAAGTTGCGAACTCTAGCTTCCTTCTTAGAGCATCTTTGTTTTCTCCTACCGCTCCTGCCAGTGTTTTGTTCCATGAATCTCTTCTGGTGCAGTCTCAGATATTATTGTTTTCTCGAGTTTTAATTTTGTGATGGTCTGTAAGATACTAAAGTTTGCTCTTTTTATATCTTTTTTTTTGGAATTAGTTTAGCTACAATGACAGTTTTTAAATCTCTCTTTGTATTTTCATGGTAAAATTTTAAAGAGCTGTAGAGTTCTTCTCAATCCTCAATTCCATGTGTGTGTGGGCAATAATGCAAATGTATTTACAAATATATTATTTCACTGGACTGTAGCTTTTGGATAGAACAAATACAGGGTGAAGTGTGCTCACTATACAATGTCAGGGGTTATGACATCAAAATGGCTTACCAATGATAACGTTAACCTTGATAATGTGGTTAGCGCAGTGCTTGCCAAATGTATTCATCATGAGTCATATCTTCTTGTTTCCATACTCAAATGTATTGATGTATTAGAATCGCACTTTCAGAAATAGATCCAAACATACATGAACATCTGATTTTTAACAAAACTACATACACAATAAGGAGTAGTCTTTTCAAGCAGTGGTACGCTGGTATTTGAACATCTGCTTAAAAACTTACTTAGCAAGTTATACATTATGTATGCTTTTAATTCCAGTTCCTCAGGGGACTGACACAGGAGGATCTCAAATTTGATGTTACCTTGGACAGAGCACCAGTACTGGAGGCCAAAAAATACAAGCATTTCTCACATCATACACAAAGTAAAGTCAAAATGGACCACAGATACAGCACTATACAACTTCCAGAAGAGAATATAGGCAACTATTTCTGACTTTGGATTAAGCAGGTTTTCTTAGAAATGACACCACAACAACACAAGCCTCAACCTTAATAGAAAAAAAAAAAAGTGGTAAATTTGACTTTATTGAATCAAAAGTGACTGTTTTTTAAAAGTCATTATTGAGGGAATAAAAATATAGAAAATACCAGGGAAAATATTTGCAAAAGTGGTTTCAGACATGAATATATAAAGTACTCGTAAATGTCAATTATAAAGAAACAAACAACCCAATGGAATTGTGGAAATTATTTGACCAGACATGTCACCAAGAAAATGTATTGGAAAAAACAAAACTAGTTAAAGTAGTAGTATAAATGAAATAAATGAGCAAATACTGTATATAAAAATGTTTTTGGACTAACAGGATATACAATTTTGGGAAATTTTTGAACTTCTTCCTACTTCATATTCATCTCTTTCCTATTTCTCTCTCTCTCTACATATATATATATATATGAATATAGATAGATAGATGGGGTGTGTGTGTGTGTGTGTGTGTGTTGTATTTCTCATATAAGAGAAAACATGGAGTATTCAAACTTGTGTTGAAAAGAAAGTTTTCTGTTATTATCTGTTTGTTTCTTTAAGGATCTTTTTGGTCTATGTCTTATACTCTGAGTAACTACTTTGAAGATAAGGATACACAGTGTATTGACTCTTGTTATTCTCATGTTATGGAATTTTATTTCAGTTTTACATAAAAAAATAGAAGCATGAATGATGTCCAGCTTAATCACATACCAGGTTCTTGCAAATTAAAATAACAAGAAAAGAACATGAAAAATAGAATGGTTAAAATATAAAAGACTGACAAAAGTCAGGTGCTGTGTCCCACACCCGCCATGTGAGGCTGAGGCCAGATGACACCGGGTTAACATAAGCATGACAGCAAGATCCTGTCATAAGAAATAGCACCCTGTTTTAGAGATGACATTGAGTAGATGATGCTGGTGGAAATGTGAATTGGACCACTAATCTTGAGAAGCAGTTTTGAAGTTTCTTTAAAAGCTTAAGTATTCACCTCTCATGTGATGTAGATGCTCTACTTTTAAGTATTTAGCTTTTTAATCAAAAACTTGCTATTAAACATACTCCTTCAGGGAGGAATCTCAAAATAATTTTCTGTTTGAAATTAGCCAGACAACAACCATATGCATTCTACAATTACAATTAAATACAATTATATAAAACAATCTTTATTTTTAGTGCCAGAAAGCAGAATAGTACCTGCTTGAGAACTGAGGTGTGACGAAAACAGTGTGTGTCAGGGAAGATTTACACTGTGCTGTTATACACCTTTTGGGAGTGAGTGATAAGGCCATTATTTTAACAGCAATATTTTTATGTATTTACCTGTGTATGAAAACATACCAAACCAAACACTTCAAATATGCTGTTTATTTTCTGACTACAAACCCAATTCATCTGCTAAAATATTGGAACTATTATGGCTCCAAACCTCTTATGTCTTCTCCTGATCTCACACTTGTACTCAACACTGACATATTCAACTTTGGCCTGATTCTGTCCTCTAAGAGTTCCAAAATTCATGCTTGTCTTCATGTAAACAAAGCTTGATATTTACCTTCCAGATTTTTAGCATTCATAATATTGAACTTCTTCCTAATTGTAATTTTATTTTCTCAGGTTCTTTGTTTAAAAATCTTAATTTTTTTGAAAAATTGGTCTCACAATACATATCAAAATCTCGGGACCTTATCCTGTATGTTACCAGCACGGAGTATGTCCCTGTCCCTGGCTTTGCATTGCATGGGCACTCTGCCTGGAATTTCCTTTACTGAGTTAGCCACACAATTCACTCCATTTCTTCATTCATGAAGAACAATTTATGTCCTTGGAGGGGTTATCATATTTGTCATACTACCCTGCCACTGTCTGTTACCTCTTTCATCGTCTTCATAATATGTATCATTAAATTAGACTGTTCAGTAGGTAATTATTTTGTACCTCCCATAAAAATACAATCTTAAAGGCAGTTACATGGTCCCTTTTCCCCTCTGCTCTGTGGCAACTTTTTATTGATACAAATTAGTTGGTATAATAATTAGACATTCCTGTTAGAATGGCTATCATCAAGAACAAACAAACACATACATGCATGCACAATACTGACTAGGATGTAAGGGAAAAGGAACACTTCTCCCTTGTTGGTAGGAATGTAAACCATCATAACTACTACAGAAATCAGTATAGCAATTTCTCAAAGAGGTAAAAACAGAAATTCTATTTGACTCAACTGTACCGCTTTAGGGTATTTTCCCCAAAGAGTTAAAAACGTGGTAGTACAGTGAAACATGCATATCCATGTTTGTGGTAGTATAACTCACAGCAACTAAGCTGTGGAAACAGCCTAAACATCCACGAACAGATGAATGAATTTTTTAAATTCAGCCAAATAAAGCCATATAAAGAATGAAAGCACATATTCAGCCTTACAATGAACGAAATCATGTCATTTATAGAAAAATGGGTGGAACTTGAGACCCCAGTGTTAAGTGAAAGAAGTCAGACACAGAATGTAAAATATTTCTTGGTTTCCTTTACATGATAAATTAAAGAGTTAAATCAAGGAAAGATAGTAGAAAACAGATTTGTTGGAGATGAGGAAGGGAACATAAGGAGAAGGGATGGTGGCGTGCAGGGAGGAGGGTTCATGGGATGAAAAGGGATAAAGATACGATATACCGATGTACCAATCAGACCAAACAAATGTAGTTATAATGTATTATAATCACACTTCAATATTTTTTAAAGTAGAAATTAAAATAAATGGGGCAGCCACTGAACACAGTGTAACACTGACATTTCAGAATGCAGAGAATCATAATTCTTTAGAGCCAGCTGATACATACATCTCTCACATGTTCACTATAAATGGCAACCCATTTAGATTCTCAGGTCATTCAAATGTATTCTCCTCCATTGTTTACAAAATTGGCCAATCGTATAATAATTTATTTACAGTATTATTGGACTAAATTGATTATTTGAATCTCATAACAAGCAAGTTAATTTGAAACTATTTATATGTAATGTTCTTATTTATTTTTAGCATTCTATTAATAGTGTGATGAATCGTATCGATTCTCTTTACTTCTTTGTTGTTACTAACATTTGCAAAATCCTTTTCATAATGACCTCTTTGTACGTGATAGACGTAGATAAGTGATGTTTGGTTTTCTAAAACCCACGTCTTGCTTCTTACTGTTTTAATCATTGGGTGGATATGTTTAACTATATTTCTAAATATTAAAAATGTCATTGAATAGATACTTAAACATAATATTAAACCTTAAATGTGCAAATGTTCATACAGTTAATTCAAAATGTATTCTTAATTTATTTTAGCCAATAATGGACAGATTATTTTATTCTAAAAACACTTGTATCGATTTCCTGAATATCAACACAAAACCTTAGATGACTGTATTATTCCAGTAAGTTAATTTAATTTTTTTCTGTGAAATTATATAATTCAACAAGTTAATCCTGACAATATATTTTAGGAACCCATTTAAATAAATTTCCTGGTCAGAATTTTGTCTAACAAAAATATATGACTATGTAATGCTTGAATAATACATTATGACTAAATTTTACAATTATAATTATATATTTGCATATGGACTGTGTCTAACATGTGGCTGAAATATACTTCATTTAAAAATTGATTAATAATAAGTCGTGGGTGGTAAAATTCAGAGGTAGATCTGGGGTTCTGTCCACAACCTCCGCAAAATTAGGAGTAATATAATTTCGGACAAGAAAAAATGTTTTTGATAAATCATTCCTTGTTCTTTGCAATTGCAACTTACAGTTCTTTTGATTTAATTATCACTAATTAAGTTTACTTAGTTATTTCAGGCAAGAATATCAGGATCTTAATTAGTACATGTTTTGGAATGTACTGTGGTCACACATTTAAACATACTTGCCCATATTATACCAAACCTTATTCTCAAATATGTATCAGTAATAAAAAAGGAAATACAGCAGTCATTGTACTAATAATAAAATATGAACTCTTTAATTATGTTCCCGGTATAAAATATAGAGATATTACCAATAAAATTAATTTTTTGTTTTTTCTCTATGTCTATCTCTCTACTACCCTTCTCATTATACTATGGTTTATTTGTATATAACAGGTGCAACAGTATTCAACACAAGATCATACATGGTTTTGAAAATTTTTAAGATATTCAAAAAACAAAATAGATATATAAACTTTATGTTTTATAACAAAGTGATTACAATTCCCTTCTTCATGCTAAATCAAGTACCATACTGAGGCAATAAATATATCACAAAATGAAATTCACATTGCAAATCAGGAAATTTCTTGAAAGGTAAACAATAATGCAAAGAGTAGATACCATAAAATCACTGCTTGAAGAGGATTTTCAATAGGAAATTTATGATGAGTTGAAACACAAGTAAACATCTAGCCATATTATTTGCTCTCATTAAATTTTTACATGCTGTATACCAGAAATGATTTATGAACATATAGCTAAATTAAGTTATTTTTATGGGAACTGTATGAGGTTTAGTGCTTATATGCAATTTTAAAGAGAATATGTTGTAAGTATCATATATCAAATTATTATAGAAGTCCAGAGAAGTTCCGTACGTGTGCCCAAGCAAGCCATCATATCTAAAGTTGTATTTATTTACATGTTGCTCTAGTTTTCTCTTAGGGAAAATATTCTAAGAGTTAAATGTTTAATAATTACACAATAAGTACATACATTTGTAACAGTTTTCAAATACCTTTATTGAATTTGTACAAAGTCTATATTTACAACTATGAAGACAACTTATATAACTAATAAAATGTTTTATGATAAATATGCAAAATGATTATAAACTCTTCATATGAAATATATTTTCACATATTTGCACACAATTACCAATTGTGTATTAATTCTAAATTAATTTGATGCTTAAACATATAATGTGAATACATTTTCTGTAAATGTGGATGTTGTATATAAATAGAATTGATACAAAAATACAAGAAAACTTCAGTAATAATTTGCAAACCTTCTAATAGTTTTTAACTGTTCATTATCTGTCTAGAAGCACAATGAAAAGAGAGTTGTACCGATCAAAAAATGAACATTTTAGTACTCAACAAGTCAACATAGATTTTTATAGAAGCTAGAAGCTAGTTGTTACTGCACAAATTAACATCCCAAAATGTAGTGGCTAATAATCTAATTTAGCTTGTGATTCTCTGGGCTGCCAGTTTATGATAGGTTCTGCATGGTTGTAGATGGGTTTTTACTCACCTGTTGCCACGTCATTGTCAGCTGTAGGTTGACTTTCCTGATTTAGAATCATTCGCTTAATGTGCCTAGATGACTTGACTTTAGCCTGTATGTTTCTCATGCCACAGGCTTATTCACGTGGGATTCTAGAATCCAAAGCGACAAAGCAGATGAGTACAAGGTGTAGAACTGGGACATAATCACTTCTGTTCTAATTTGGAAAACTTTTATTGAAGTGAATTTCAGCCAGATAATTTACATCAAATAACTACTTCCCAATACATTATATCGACATGAAGAAATTAAATTAATATATAAACAGAATATTAAAACCAGATTTAAACCCTCAACATAGCTTTCCTGGATTTGTACCCTTACAATACATTCATTTCTAATTGACCTTGGAAATTTTTAGTACTGGGAATTTTTTCTTGTATTTCCATCAAACCTGAGAACCTCAGTGATTGAAAAATTTTCAGTTTGATCCCCAGCACCAAAAAAAAAAAATTGTCATCAGTTACTTCTATGTATAGAGACTTCCAGTGTATCAGAAAATTAAGAATTGTAAAACTGGCAACACTGAATATAGGGCACTAAAAATGTTTATATAGAGTAGATAAACATCTTTGATACAAAATTTGAAAGAAAAATACATGCATTAGCTTACATTAGGTTGTATAAAATTATGAATTTGTAGTGCACACAGGCAGAATGATCATTTAGGAATTAAGTGAAAAACTGTATGTCTCTGAATGGATGAACAGCAAAATGGAGAGTTTCAATCAAATGTCTGAGCTTGAAGTTCTTATAAATGTTCCTCTCAATCCCCTTTATGGTAGGTGCTATATCCATTCAGCTGTATTTTCTTTAGCTTTCAATGGAGGCATAATATAGGGATTTATTTGAAGACTTTAATATAGTGTCTTCAAAAATGTTAGAGGAATGCTTTCAGGGTCAGTGAATTCATTTTTTAATAAGACAAGTCATTAGGTGAATAAAAAACTTCAAGAAAATTCAACGGAAAGTTAGGGATAGCAGTCAACAATACTAATTGATGTTAAGGAAGATTTCCGTCTTGACTTGACTGGAGAACTGAAGATTGTGTCTTCCAGTAGTTGACTAAAATTACCTTAAAAATGAAGTGGCCTTCTAGAATTTTGATACAGGTAAATGGCTTTGTTAGGAAAGTCTATTTCCCCCCAGTGGCCCAGTCATACATCATCTCTGAATGTTCTGGAAGCTCCTGGGTAGGAAAGGTATCAAAGGTAATAGTGTTTCCCAAAAGGAAAAGATATTTAGTTTTAGAATTAATTTTGAAACTACAGTGGTAATGTATTTTTTCCTTGTTTTCAACGCTTTGTCATGTATGTTATTGTTCATTATGGGTTCAAGAAACATTGGATTGAAAAAGCATATTTCAACAATTGTTTTAGGCTAAATATCACTGAGCTAGCCAACAATAATTTTTACTTCTAAATATGTAACTAAAACATGCAATGGATGTTTCATCTATAAAAGATTAGAGAGACGAATCACTAAGAATCCACTAGAATATTCTTAATATGGTGAAGAAATGACTGAATACATTTGTCTGATGTATTCTCTTTACTGAGTGAGGTACAAGTATGATTATTAGCACAGTGTTCTCATTCTCATAGAGGTAGGCAAAGGGAAACACAGCAACACCAAATGTTATTGCTAATTTTAGCCAATGGAAAGAAAAGTAAATTTGGTTGATAAATGCAGTTGAATTCAGGGGTGTTACTACGGTTAAGTTTAACCTTGATATAACTCATTAAAAGTGAAATTGGTTAATAAAGTATTAGTTTTCTCAAAATAGTAATAGTTACTTAAATGGCTTTTATTTATTGGTATGTTAAGCAGCACAATTTTTAATGAACAGCAAAGGATCCTCCAAGATCTATTCCTTGCTGACCCATTTTATAGTATTTCATCCATGCTATTGCTTATAAAATATTCCACAAAAAGTGTAGCTAGTTCAGCTTACAACACAAATAATCATATATATGCTCTTCATCAATACTAGCTTTATTTTTCCACAGAGCCGATATACAAATAGTTTCAGTTTGCAACTCAGAGTAATAGAGAAGCACTGAAACATCCCACTATAATATATTTTAAATTTTAATTTTTCAATAAAAATATTCCAAAATGAAATAAGTATTTCTGTTTTCTGTAACTCTTGGTGAACTCACTAGTTCAACTCCTTCCTGATAACTCTTAATTAGGATTCGTCAAATTGAGGGGATTAAGAAATGCCTCCTGTTGATAAATCATACTTCTGGGTGTGTCCAGGTGAGTCCTGTGGTGGTGACCTTGAGGTCTAAATCTGATCCATTTCTCCTTCCTCTCTGGCACTGTTCCTTTGCTCTGCTTCTTGGCCACCATGAACTAAGCGTCTTGGATCTTCCGCCTTCTTCTGCCATAATGCATCAACTTTAGAGTCAGCCTACTATGTACTGCCTGCCCTGAAATCATGCACCAAATGAAACCTCTCTTCTTTTAAGTTGTGAGTGTCAGATATTGTGTCCCAACAATAGAAAAACTGACTAATACAGGTCCCTGTATTGATTTGTAGTAAGGTACCAACAACATATCGTGCCATTGCTTTGGCAAGGTCAGCACAAATCTGAACACAGAGGAAACATCATAGGTTGATCTCACAGATAGCCTAAAATTATCAAAGGACACTTCAGATGTCCATCAATAACACTGTTAGAATCTCTGACTAAGAGTTTTTATATATGTACTCTGTTTCTATTGATCAGAAGTCTCATACATGCTTTCAGAGGGAAAGTTTATCTCATGGTAAGAAAAATTGTGAAATATCTGGTAACATCTTCATAGCACTGATGGCTACTTTTGAGATCACTGTAATATTTATAATTTTATTAATATATTAAGTTTTGAGATTTTCATCTTCTAAGTGAGCACAGATGATAAAATCAAGTATAACCCCAGGGAGTTTATGCATAAAAATCATTGAATCGGACCAACGGTAGATCAAAGGTAGTCGACACAATAATGTCTAAGTGAGGAATTAATGATGTGCTCTCATAAAACATTCAAAGCTCCCTTTTCAGAGAGGCAAGACTGTGTTGAAATTCGAAGAAGAGCTTGCAGGGTAAAGTCTCAACCTATGAGGCCTATTTTTCACCTGTGCATCAGGTGCAATAGTCATAAAGGGATAGATACTGACAATATTTTCTGGTCTTTCTTCTTTTCAATCCTAATGCAACCCCAGAACCTGGGTCGCTACTGGAAACTGTTCAGTTTTCTAGTAAGGATTACCAAATGAAAGAACACAGTTTTAGGGACATAAAAATATTAGAGGGGTTAGGGATTTAGCTCAAGTGGTAGAGTACTTGCCTAGCAAGTACAAGACCCTGAATTCGATCCCCAGCACCCCTCCAAAAAGTATTACAACATGAATACATAAATGTTTTAGTGTTTGAGAGACCATATAGTAATTCCAGTCTGTTCAGTGAAACAGTGACTTTTGTGCTTTGCAAAAAACAAATTACAGCTGTGTGTAAGAAAAGTAAACTATGATGTTGAAAAAACTTTGTGCCTTCAGGACATTAACTAGAATTTCATTGATAGCTCATAGGTTACCATAATGACAAATGATAGTTGTATATTTTCCGCACATTCTATAGTAAATAAACTCGACACCAAATAATATACTACATACGATGATTATAATAATTTTTTAAGAAAGGAAAACCTCAGTGGCTGCAAGGGGAAAAAGAACATTGTAGTAATCTTGGTAAGAAGAGGACACAATAGTATTAACACCTACATTCCAAACTCCATTTTCTACAGTCAATGAAGTTCAAGAATATTACTAGGGATTATTAGTATAAATTTAACTGAAAATTCAAGGTACTAAGATTGGAGAATTTAAATCTTTATAACATAAGTCACATGGACATTTAGAGAACACTTAATTTTGTTAGAGAAGGGATACTACAGATAGAAATGAATTTAAACAAGCAAAATGAAATCACACAGGTGAAGTACCAAACGGACATAGAAAATATTGATCCAATTCATGTAATATTACATAGATTTTTATGGTTCGTGTCTAGAAGTCCCTCTGATGTCTCACACGGTCATAGGTGGGGCTTTCTCAGAGATGGCTGAATCTACAGTGTGTGATGCTGGGATTAAGGGTGTGTGGTTACTAAATCAGCCCACTGATTGGTTTGGCACCACCTTAATCCTGCTAGCTAAATAGAATATAAAAGGGGGGGAAAAAACCTGCTAAAATCTCTTACTTGCCTTGCTAACTTCTGCCTGCCTTGAATCTTTCTTCTCTGTGATCCCTGTCTGTCATGCCACTCTGCGCTGGAGCCAGTTGCTTATGGACTGAAACCTCTACAAACCGTGCGCTAAATAAACCTTTCTTCCCCTAACTTTGGGTGTCTGGTATTTTGTCCTAGCAAGAACAAAAGTAATTAAGACAAAATTTGGCACCAGGAGTGGGGCCATTGCTGTACCTGACTATGTGGTTTAAGAGTCTTTGGAACCGGCTTGTGGGAAGGGGAAAGGTTAGAAAATGTTTGGAGATGTTGGCGGAAAGAGTACAGCTGGAACACCTTAGGCTGTTTTTGATGGCAGATTCTGGTCAGAGATCAGACGACCAGAAGGCTGATAGAAATCCTGCTGGGAAGACCAGGTTCGGGAGGTTTCTGCTGTGAAGAACAGCTGCATTGGCTGTTGGCCTCCAGACAATGTGTGTTATGGCTTGGCAGAAAGTTTGTCTGCATTTTGCTTGTGTCCAGAAACTGAGATTAAGAGAAGCAGACTAGGGCCCAAAGACCAGCAGGACTGCAAATGTGTAAGACTTTGCTTTGGGAAGAGAGACCCGGAGCACTGTGTTCCAGAATGGTGGCATGGTGGTGGCCTACACTTTGCTCCTCGGGACTGGCTTCAGAGTGCCCAGCAATCCAGGCACTCCACCCCCACAGACAAGAGAGAAGGAAGTCTGGCTACTGCTCCCACTGGCGGTAGACCTTGGCATCATCCGTGTGGCCGGAATTTTAGGTACATGTAGAATGCCAGAATTGTGGGGTCAGGAGGGCTTCCACCTAGATGTCAGAAGAAGGCTGGGGAGGCCAGGCAGTGCGCCCCTGAGAGGACAGCGTGTAAAGTTGCAAGATGAAGCCAAAGGTGCAGTGAAGACCCCAGCAGGTTGGAGAAGCCAGGAACACGGATCATCTGAGGAAAACTGCAAGGAGGGAGCAGGCCTGACTAAGAAAGAAGCCACGGGAGCTACTACCACCAGAAGTGATACAAGGGCAGAGCCACCCAAGCCCTTTGGAGTTTGCATCTTGCCACAGATTGCCTCGGATGCTGGACGTGGAAATACTGGAGTTAAAGTTTGCCCTGCTGGATTTTGGACTTCCTTTGTTCCCATCCCTTCTCTCCTCTTCTTTGTACACTTTGGATGTGCAAACAGAGACAATTAAAATTTTCTTTTCTAGTTTGGACGCCTTTTACTTCTCTCTGTTGTCTAATTGCTATGTGAGTACCTGGATGTATAACTTTTTTGAGCATGCATGTTTTCATTTTCTACAAAAATGTTTTATTTCCTTTATATAATCAAATCCCAATAGCTAAATAATACACTAAGAGACAGAACTTACACACTTTAAGGAATATACTCACAAAATATTGCAATAACCTGAAGCAACATGAATTTATAACCCACATTTTTGATTCCAGGTGTTTGTGTTTTTGTTTTGTTTCCTTTTGTTTTCTGATACACCATATGGTACACAGTAAGCAAAAACTGCTTCAGAGCACACTGTACATGGGATTGCATTCTAACCTACTCATTAAAAGAGTAAATATAAACATTATAGGAAATAAAATTCGTTTTTCCAAACCAAGAATTATTCTGGCTCAAATAAATTGTGAGCCAGAATAATAGACAAAGAAAAAATAAACTCTGGTAGTTGTTTTGAAAGGAGTAAAGACCACACTAATACCTAGTTTCTAGTTTCCATTAGATTCTCATATAAGAATCTGGGAACAATAGCCTAGCTGTCCTGGCAGGGAGTGGAGAAAAGTAGCCATGGTGAAAACTGTTGCCTCCTTCTCATTAACAAATGCCTACTCTCTAGGAGGGAAGATTTCACTAGAGGAAAAAAATATTCTGAAAGTATATTTCAAGTGGGAAAAGAAATTGTTCTTCATTTCAACACCTTCAGCCTTTCTGTCAAAGGGAAAAAAAATAAAAAAAAAAGCAGGCAAACAAAAAAACACATAGTCAACAGGGAGAAGGCTTCAAAGAAACCGACAGAGAATACTATAGCCAAAAAAGGGAGTACATGCAACAGAAAATAAACAGACAAATAAATAAGTAAATAAGGAACTATAAAAATGTGTTAAATCTCTAAAGGAGAGACAAAAATACTTGCAAAGGCCACAGCCTCAAAACATAGTTCCAGTGAGTGACTGATTTAATCAGGGGATTATAGAATATTTCCCCTCCCCTAATCTTGTTACTACTCCAAAAGAAGCCAGGCAATTACAGTGCTAGCAAAAGAAATAGCTGTGAAACAAAGACCCTTTTCCAGAAGTAGTACAGAGGGAAATCTCAAGACCAAGGATAGATACAAAACCAAGCACATGGACAGAGCATAAATCCTCTGCTACCTACAGCTACTTTCAAAACAAAATGCAGTCCACATTCGGCCAGGATAGCATTAACCTTCAAACTATAGACTTATTTGCCACACTTACTATTACCAGTATCATTTTTTACACAAAAATGTCACAGAGGAAAAGACACGCAAACAAAACTCTGCAGAGACAAAATATTCATCAAAACCAAACTGAGAAACTTAAAAACATTTTAAAAAATCAAAACTAAATCTGAACTAAAAAGCACTGAAAAAGTAAGGATTCCTTTGGTAGGATTACTACAGTAGCCTGTGTCCTCTGCAAGGTTCACATGGAAACTTAATCCCCTGGGCAGCAGTATTAAGTGGCAAAGCCTTCTAGGCTGTTGAGATAATAAAGCCTCTATGATTATGAATGACATTAGTAAAGTAATAGCAGGTAGAGGGGTGAACTAAGCGCTTTTTGCCCTTCTACTCTTTTCCTCTAAGACAACACAAAGTTCTTCTTCTGTCGACCACACAGCATCAAGGTGTCATCTTGGAAGCAGAGACCAGGTTCTTGCCAGAAATAAAATCTCCTGGTGTCTCGATCTAACTGTGAGAAACAAACTTCTGTCCCTTATACATTAATAGAGCACATGTTGATACAGTGGCAGGAATGGACAAAGCTCATCAATAGATTTCAAGGCGATGGAGAAAAGAATATAGTTTGAGCATAGGTTGACATCAACCTTCAAACTAAAACTCAAAGGGGAAATAAGAACAAAACAAAACAGACTAGGACACAGAAGAATTCTGCAATAGTATTGGAAACAATAACATAAGTTTAAATAGCATAACAGACAGAGAAGAAAGAATAGGTCGACAGAATTTGAAGCAAGAATGACTGAGAACACTCCATAATTAACATTAGACACCAAACCACACATCCAAGAAGCTCAGAGAATGCCAAGATAAATGGATACAAAATACACACACACACACACACACACACACACACACAAAGATTTGCACCTAGGCATGTAGGCATGTCATCATCAAACTACAGAAAACCAAAGACAGAAAATCTTATATGAAGTTGGGCAGAAGGAGAGAATAAAACACATTAATTATACAAGAAGAGATATAAAGGTTAAAATGAAACTATCATCAAAAACAATGTAAGCAAGAAGACTAAAGTCTTTAAACACTGAAAGCAAAACAACAGCCAAGCGTGGTGTTGCATGCCTGTAATCCCAGCACTTGGGAGGCTGAGGCAGGAGGATTGCGATGATTTGGAGGCAGCCTGTTTATACTGAGCTCAAATCGGGCCTGAGCTACATAGTGAGACGTCATTTTAAAAAAAGAAAAAAAAAAAAAAAAAAAAAAAAAAAAAAAAAAAAAAAAAAGCAGGAGCAACAACAAAACTCTGCTAACCAAGACTTGTATCTTCAGCAGAAGTATTTTCTAACAGTAGGCCATGATGTGATGGAATTTATTATCAGGGGACCTATTTTGCAAAAATTGTTTTAAAGAGTTCATCAGGTAGAAGGAAAAAAAATATATATATGAAGCTCGAATTTACATGAAGAAGCTAATGTAATTTATAAAAATTATTTTTTCAATGTATTGATCTAAAAAGTTATCTTGTTGACAGAAGTATTATTAATAACTATTACTTATCAAAACATGTCGATGAATGACAAGAATGAAAATAAAAGTACAGCAGATGGGAGATATATTGGGATTATTGAGTTTAAAGTCAGAAGTTTGATTAGACATGAACTTAGATTATTTAAAGTTATACATTTTAATCCCTAGGGCAACTATTGAAAGTTTTTTTATAGAGGAATCTACACACTAAGAAGAGAGAAAATGAAATAACATTCAATTACAATCAACAAAAGATCAAAAAAGAGGGAGGGAAACCAAAGTACAGAGTTAATGATGATTTAACTTAATTTTATAAAAATCTACGGATTCTGGATCAGTTTTGAAATAATAGAAACTATCATATAAAAATGACCATCTTCCAAAGATTTACAAAACAGTTAAATAATTATAGTGTCAAATTATTTTTAAACAAAAGTGTTTTATTTTTTAAAAATAATTCTTTATAAAATAATAAATATCCATTCAAATAAATGTCTATAAAATTTATCATCCTTCTTATATATATATATATTTTTTTTTCTTCTATGTCAAAAATGCACTGTATCACATTTTCATAATAGATTGGCTCTTTTTGCAACTGAATAATAATGATATTGCTCTAAAGAGCTCAGTAGTCCTCTGGACTAAACAAGATAAAAGTGAAAACTGAAGTTAAGTGCATAAAAGATTTTAAAAATGTATTGTTATAATTTACTGAGGAAATGATTATATATTTCAAAATATATGAAAAGTAAAGTGAATTGAATGTTTTCTGAGATAATACATTTTTAAAATTTATACTGTAAGTTCACAGAGCATATAACATAGAATAAATAAAAATATGATCAAATTCCAGTGTTTAGAAATGTAACCATACACTCATTTAGTTTGAGACATTCCATTAAACTGTGTATAGTCACAGAGATATCACGTACAAAGCTTCCAAACTCACTGTATAAAGCTACTCCAACAAATAATAATAATAATAATAATAATAATGGCAATTTGAAAGCAATCCTTCAAATTTCTAAATAAAGGTTTAGCAATTTACAAGACATTATTAATAAAAAATATAAATTTTGGATAGTAATACACACAAACCCATTCACTATTGATGAATTCAGCATTTATAAATCTTTTCACTCAACCCAATCTCTTACTACATAAAATGAAAAAAATTATAACAGTATGGAAATTTCTCTAAAAGAGTTGGAAAAATTGAACATACAAAGGCTGGGTGGGTCTACAGATAGGTAAATGGTACATGCCTGAAGCCCTGGACTTAATCGACAGCACTTCAAAACAACAAACGAAAACATGTCAACATATATTCTTCATTTTTTAATTAAATAATTAAATTCATGCGAACAAGTGATTTTTAAAACTGTCTCATATAAATAAACCCGAAACCCTTAGAAATTATTATGTTAGTGCAAATCAATAAGTTCTTCTCACTTGAGAAATTTAAGGAGAATTCCAATAAAATATAGTTTAATATTGGAACACCCTGTATGTCCATCAACAGATGACTAGATAAGGAATGTGGTATTTATACACAGCAGAGTACTAATCTGACATGAAAAAGATAAACTTGATGATTTGTAGGAAAATAGATGCACCTTGAGACCATAATATTAAGTAAAATAAATCCGCCACACAGAAGAGAAACTGAAAGTACGAATAAAGACCAAAACAAAAGACAGGTCCAGTAATATGAAGTAAGGAGGTAGATCTTTCTCAGAGGGGAAGGGTATCAAAAGATGGAGGAAGGTGGAGAGAAAAGAGAGAAACGGGATTAAAAAAAGGAATTAAAATGTGTCATGTATATTTACCAATTCCACGTAAGAAAGGTAAACATTTTGTACTGCAAACATGTAACAATAAAAATTTTAAGACATTTAAAAAATATAACATTTTGTACAGTTTTTGCAATAATGAAAATTTGGAATGAATATAGAGTCCACAAGAGAAAAGGGGTTAAATACAGTAATATATATTAATATATATTTAATATACATATAAATAATGCACGTATTTATATATAATATAGCTATCTATTAAAATGCTTGAGATTAGCCTGTGGAATTATTAGCCTATGGAATTATTTGCAAGATATAGCAATAAGTTGAAAAAAACAAGATGAGACATGTTTTCTATAAGTATCTTTTGTTTAAATTATAATCTAAGCTGTACACACAATGTTTGTTTGGACATAGACTGGGAAACAGTAATTATGTAGGAAGAGAGGACTGAGTTGACAAAATCTTTAGCTTTTCACATAAATCCCCCTAGAATTTTCTAGTTTTGTTATAAAAAGTAGTACCTGGACAAATATTGTATTTGTTTTCTATTTCTCCATGCCAAATTGCATTGCATTTAATTATATCTATACAATCTTTCCACAGAACAGAGAACAGCCTAATTAGCATTTAATAAAATAACTAGGAGGTTTATACACACTAGAGATCAGGAATCTTGGGGCCATTTTAGATTTTTGCATAGCGCAAAGTTTTTACCTGTTTTTCCTCCCCCACTTACCTTTTTCTATTTGATAATATCAGAGACAGACATGCAAATACGACCTTCCAAATCCGATTATTCACTGAAATGAAAAAGCTCAAAGAATGAGCGAATACAGATAACAATATTAAGTATTGCGTGTGGGCACAGGCAAATATGTGAACCTGCCAGCTCTATAAGGACAAACAGAAAGGTTTGACTAGTTGATATAAGGTAGAAACAGAGAAAATCGTGACTAAGTCTAATCTGTGAATCTTTTTGGTATAAAAAGATAACAATAAAAATATTCCGTATTACTTCAAATTAAAGTTAAGAAGAAAACTCGGGTAACAGCAGGATATGTTTGTAAATAGATCAACTACTCTATGCTCCTTGTTTTAAGAACAAGATCAAGTACTTTAATTTGTTGTAATCTGGAAGAATATTGCAAAAATGTAAAAGAAAGAAATTATTTAAGTCCTTAATAGTACCTAGTTTTTTTATTTCTCTTTTTAAAAATGTTTGAAAATGAAGCCATGCTTTAAATTTATTTGAGAGTACTAGTTAATGGAATACATCACCTAATTTCAACAGAAAGTTACTAAGAAAATTTATCCTGGTTCTGATATTATTAGTCATATTTGGCAGACTGCCTTGAATTTTTACAGGAACACTAAAGGATACTTTGTTTCCTTTTAATTTTTCAGATGGTTCCCCTAAAACCCATTTGGTAACTCTACTATTCTCATTCTAAGAAAAAAAAATTAGCAAAAACAACAGAATATTAATTAGCCTGCTCAAGACGACACACTAGTTATGGAGCCGGGTTATTTACACTCTGGATCATTCCTATCCACGACTGCGTCACACTGCCTCACGTGACCGTGAATGTATTGATCCGAGAACTGGGTACATGTTTGTGTCTCAGAAAAAGTAATATGCTCAACAGACCAGCATATGGCAAAAAAAAAAAAAAGGTTAAATACGAGCACATGCCTTGGCATGGATGAATTTTTCAAGCATAACTAACCCTGAGTAAATAAAGCTAGACCCAGAGTACTTGTCATTAGAGTAAACCATCAGTCGGTCATGTATAAAGGGTTGTCCTGGGAATTGAGTGAGAGGAACATATGTACTGGGATACCTGACTTAGTTACACGTAGGTGCTGCGTACAATTGACTAACAAGCAAAGAATTGTGATTGTGCACTTTCCTTTATGTGTGCTATTTTTTAATAAAAATATTTAGCAAAAAGAGATGGGTATATTTTGCTTCCTCTGATCATGGAAAGCATGTGTTTATGTTTTTGTAACTGCACTCACAAAAAAGTGAAGCTAACATTAACGGGCACCATTAATAAATGCGTTTCATTATCACCCCTTGCACATTTGCCTCTCATTCAATTGCATTTTATTCATTCCATTCATTGTCTTTCCTTCGTTTCTATGGATGGGAGTTGAAAGGCAAAAGGTATTAAAAGGGCAGTGGGTAGCTATTAGGTAAAAATATTACCTTCAGAATAAATACTTAAGAAACCTTGGTGAACATTATTTTTGTTGTGTTAACAAAAATCCATTCATCCTGGAATAGCAATGTAATCAAACCAATTATAATTAAATTTTGTATTTTCTTTGTCATCTCACTTTAACAATTCCCACACTGAAAAACTGAGAGAAATGAGATAATTGAACTCTGTCTCTATGAATAGAACTTTAGATAAAGGATCTCCACTCTAAGTATTTCTGTCATATTTTATCCTTGAAACACTCAAAACACTGTTTTTAAGGTGTTTTTACATACTTGTCTCTGTACAATAAATTCCAAAGTTGGGGTTACATCTAAAACCTTGTAACATAATCACAAATTATACTCACCTGCAATTAGCTGATGTACAAAGTGTGCCCACCAGCTAAACTGGTACCCCTGATCTCAATTGTAAGGCATTTTTTCTAAAGTTTTTATTAAAGTCGCTCAGTAATAGTTGAAGAGCAATGTTCTTTAAGAAGTCCAATATGACATCTTCTCGTAGTAATATATTAAAGTGACATCAGGCAATTTACAAATGAGAAAGTGAAGGGATGGATGGCTTTTCTGGTAAGACCATGTTATTTACAGTTCCATGACATTAAGTCATCTTTTTATTTTTCTTCCTTTCTTCCCTTCTTTTTTTAAATCATGGCATATTTTCAATAGTGTTTGCAATATCACTAAGTGTCTTCTGGAAATCTTTCAAAATACTCAGTGCATTTTAATGGCATATTTCAAAATAATGAAACAGGACCCTAAACAATGATTCAAGTCTCAAAATTTATCATTTGCCCAACAGAAAAGAGGAGTTAAGAGACTGTGACATAGTTTATTCCTCTCTCCCACTAACTAAATAGCCAGAAAATCAAAAGCTATCTGGTGCTCAGTCTAAAAAGGAAATGTGGATTATGCATTCTGAAACAGGGTACTTGGATTTCAACTGGATTAAGAAAAGTTATCCTGGGTCAAAAACCCATGAGGAATCAATTTTTTTTGGGGGTGGCTGAAGATTGAACTCAGAGCCGTGTGGTTGCTAGGCAAGCGCTCTACCACTGAGCTAAATCCCCAACCCCAGGAATAAATACTTTATCTTACAAATCTTGATTCTTTGAAAACCAGTTATGGCTATTATCTTGTGATCTTCATAGAAAGCATAAAACATTATATAAATATTTTTTAAATACTGCAGCAGATATGAATTAAACTACAGCAGGGAATGTTTGAGTATTTTAGCATTTTTGGCTATCTTTACAGTAAAAACCTTATGCTGTTACGTCATCCTCATTGTTTGAAACAAATTCTTTTGGAGGAGGAAAAATCTAACATTTTAGACAATTAAGGACTCAAAAATTTATTTCTGAATTTGTTAATTTCACTTAAGTGATGGGCTAAAATATGCTATTATTTTAGAGCGTTGTAAGGATAATTAGAGACTATATATGACTCAGCAATTTCTCTCTCTGCACATGAATCTTACCACTAAACCACAAGACCTTTAAATTATTAGTTCACAGCAGTTTAGGGACAGAGAAAAGTAAACATTAACTTTTGCAGTTACTAAAACTAACATTAGTCAATAATTTTGTAGAACACTTACCTATTAATTTTTGTTTTAATTTACCTAAAACTTTCATTAATCATACTACCTATTTGATGCAATTATGAGTAATAAATTGAACATGCTGCCACAAAATAAGACCTCATGAATGCTCAAGAACCAAAAATTTAAAAAAAGGGAATTAGTCTCCTATTTTCATAGATCCATTTGATTGAGCACTGTCATGCATCAAAATTTATAGAAGAATCAATATTTTATCTTGCATTCTTGATTCCTTGAGAGCCAGTGGGGACCATTAACATGATGTTTATAGAAAAAGAATAACTCTATAAAAATACTTAAACACTGGGGCAGCTATGAATTACACTACATCATAGAATGTCAGTAACTAAAAGTTTTAGAAAAGTAAAATATAAACCCTTAATCCTTAGTTGAGAGAAACCGATTGCAAAATAAGTTTATGTATTTTACACACCCTTATACATAATGATTACTAGTAATTACTCCACTATATGTGTAAATCATGTTGTAGACATATTCTTGCAAAAGAAGATGGTCATTTGCAACTGAATTTAAATGGTGCTTATTAGTTATATATACCCTCCAAAAATTCCATAATAGATTTTTAATTTATAAATATAAAACCACTTTCTGAATTATAGATATTAAATATGGTAGTAAGGATATATTTTTATTTTGCTGGTGGAAATGTAGCTTGGTGTAGCCCCTGTAAATAAAAGTATGGAGATTCTTAAAGAAATTAAAAATTTAATAATCACGAGTCTTCTTCTCAGTACGCAACCCCCCAAATTAAATCCCCATTTCACTAAGATGTTTGCACTCTCATTGCACCATTACTCACAATAGCCAAGACATGGAAATCACTGAAGTGTCTTTCTATGGATAAAGAAATTGTGCTCTATATAAACAATGTAATCTTAGTCTTGAAAAAATTTAAAATAAGGAGATCCTGTCATTAATGGCAAAATGGCCAAAACTAGAAGAAAATACACTAAGTGAAACAAGCCACACATGGAGAGAAAAATATTTCATGATCCCACGTACCTGTAGAATCTAAGGAAAAAAAACAAAACAAAACAAATAACATA